>OX463842.1:52293731-52507018 GCA_949825065.1 Odontocerum albicorne | reverse complement strand
ATTTCATTTTACTTGGATTTAATTGTTATTTATTTTTGATATCCAATTTGAGACTTGAGAATTCAAGATACTTCTGTATCAGAACTTTGTATCCACTTGATACAATGTTCTGATACAGAAGTATCTGAATTGTATGTTTCAGAACATTGTATCCACTTGAATCATACGAGTATACTCGTAATCTAAAAAAAAACCGAGTATCATCCGCATAAAACCGAGAGTCAAAAGTCTCCGTGTCTATGAGATTACTGATATTCTTTATCTATTGTAGATTTATGTTAAATATCACCACATGCCATTCAATGGTACCATTAACGAAGTTTTCGTTTACCCGTTGTTTTCCTTAAACCAATTACCCACAAAAATACAGATATAACTGCTTTTTCTCCCCTCGAATAATAGCAGATTTACGATTATTTTGCAATCCATATATTGTTATAATACTTGCCATGGTTGTTATTTAATTGCCCGAAATATTGCTCGTATAAATGCCTCATTTCACTCGGACTACGTCAGTATACGACAGATTCCGCTTTTTTGCTTTTATCGCCCTAAATTTCAAAAAGGACATCGAGTGTGGTGTAGTGTGAATATAAAAGTATATTTTTTCCAGCGTTTTTAATGAAATACTCAAAGTAAGACAATCGGAGATTTTTTTTAAAGAATATATATGACTGAAGTCATAAGTATCCTTGTATCCCCGAATACTAGGCGGAAAAAATGCCTATGTTATTCGACTGGAGTAGCACAGTGCGTAGTCTTAACCAGCGACCTTCCGCAAGGAAGTCCAGTGCGTTACCATGCGACCATGCATCTCAAACCAATATAGTATGGGAGTGAAACGAGGACGTTGAAAATTAATGAAAGGAGCCAAATAAATGCAGTGAAAATGTGTGCACTTTATCTAGATTTATTTGGTGAAAGTGTACACGCACACGTGAAAGCTTGCACAAAGCATGTGTGGTGTGTTGATATATATATATATATATATATATATATATATATATATATATATATATATATATATATATATATATATATATATATTATATATATATATATATATATATATATATATATATATATTATATATATATATATATATATATATATATATATATATATATATATATATATATATATATATATATATATATATATATATATATATATATATATATATATATATATATATATATATATATATATATTTATATATATATATATATATATATATATATATATATATATATATATATATATATATATATATATTATATATATATATATATATATATATATATATATATATATATATATATATATATATATATATATATATATATATATATATATATATATATATATATATATATATATATATATATATATATATATATATATATATATATATATATATATGTTTAGGTATAAATTTTCACGATGGGGTAATAAATTTTTTTGTTTATTTTCGGGTACATCGCGTACTTTGTCATTTATGTGACGTTTCGAGTACACCTGGGTACTCATCTTCAGACTTTTGACGGATAACCTCTCGGTTTGCTCGTCGTTTTCTTACTGATTGTTTCGAGTATTGGTTGGTAGAGGCGTTAGTTTCTGTGTCGCGCTGATTGTTAGCTTGGTTACCTGGGTTACCTTGGTTACCTTGGATACCTTGGTTACCCTGGTCATCGGTAGAGGCGTTAGTTTCTGTGTCGTGCTGATTGTTTGCTTGGTTACTTGGGGCACAGATAATTTGTTGTTTGTCGCTGGTACTTTTTTTCAAAGTTGGTATATTATGTAACAAATGATGATAGGTTTTCGGTAATTTTTGGGCTTCCTCACGAAGATTCATAGCAAAATCTCTCTTCTTTATATTGATGGCTTCATATAGTATCCGGTGAGATTCATTATTGGTCTTAATGATGGTTCTAGCTTTACTGAAATTAATTTTATGACCCTCCGTCATGTTGTGAAGAGCCAAAGTTGAAGTGATTTTTTTGTTGCGTACATCAACTTTGTGTTCTTCAATACGGGTGCTGACTTTCCGATTGGTACGTCCGATGTACACCTTATCGCAGTCGTCGCAGGGAATTTCGTAAACCCCTTGAAATTCGTTGTCCACTCTGTCAACAGGATGGGGCAGTGACTGATTCACTTTCCAGTCTGTATTGTATACAGTGCGGATCTTGAATTTGCGGAGCGTTCGACCAAGACTGTCTGTGACCCCTTTGATGTAAGGTAGAGTACAAGTGCCAAAGTATTTTTCGGAATCAGTCTCTGATGTTGATGGTTTGTTATTTCGATATGCTGTGGTTATTTGATATTTAGAGAAAGCGTTATCCAATAGGGCTTGATTGATATTTTTTGTTTCTTCTTTTATATGGTCCGAATCTGTCAGTCTCTGTGATCTTGCGATTAAAGTTTTTGCTACTGATGCAATTTGTGACGGATGGTGGTGTGAGGTAGCATGTAGATATCTATTTGTATGCGTTTCTTTTCTATAGACAGTGTGAGATATTGAACCATCATTCTTTTTGGATATGAGTATATCCAAAAAAGGTAATGAATTGTTTTGCTCTATCTCCATGGTGAATTTAATAGAAGAGTGTAATGAATTTATGTGCTGTAGGAACTCTTCAAGTTTTTCTCTTCCATGGGACCAGATTGCAAACGTGTCATCTACGTATCTTTTGTAGAAAGATGGTTTATACTCAGATTTTTGGAACGCTTCTTTTTCAAAATACATTAAAAATATGTCTGCAATCACGGGACTTAAAGGGCTGCCCATTGGTGCACCTTTAATCTGTTTATAATACGTATTTTTGTAAAGAAAAAATGTATTATTTAGGCAGTGTGAAATTAAATCAATAATGTCGTCTGAAAAATCTAGATTATTTTTAATTAAATTTATTGTTTCGTTAATGGGGATATTTGTAAAAAGAGAGACTATATCAAAACTTACTAATAAATCTTGTGGTTGGAGTTTTATATCGCGTAGTGAATCGATAAATTCATATGAATTTTTGATATAGGATTCGCGATCGATCGAATCTGGATATAACATTTTTGATAGATATCTGGCGAGGTTGCTAGTAGCGGAGCCAATTTGAGAAACTATTGGTCTTAGCGACGACTGCGATAAGGTGTACATCGGACGTACCAATCGGAAAGTCAGCACCCGTATTGAAGAACACAAAGTTGATGTACGCAACAAAAAAATCACTTCAACTTTGGCTCTTCACAACATGACGGAGGGTCATAAAATTAATTTCAGTAAAGCTAGAACCATCATTAAGACCAATAATGAATCTCACCGGATACTATATGAAGCCATCAATATAAAGAAGAGAGATTTTGCTATGAATCTTCGTGAGGAAGCCCAAAAATTACCGAAAACCTATCATCATTTGTTACATAATATACCAACTTTGAAAAAAAGTACCAGCGACAAACAACAAATTATCTGTGCCCCAAGTAACCAAGCAAACAATCAGCACGACACAGAAACTAACGCCTCTACCGATGACCAGGGTAACCAAGGTATCCAAGGTAACCAAGGTAACCCAGGTAACCAAGCTAACAATCAGCGCGACACAGAAACTAACGCCTCTACCAACCAATACTCGAAACAATCAGTAAGAAAACGACGAGCAAACCGAGAGGTTATCCGTCAAAAGTCTGAAGATGAGTACCCAGGTGTACTCGAAACGTCACATAAATGACAAAGTACGCGATGTACCCGAAAATAAACAAAAAAAAAAAAAAAATATATATATATATATATATATATATATATATATATATATATATATATATATATATATATATATATATATATATATATATATATATATATATATATATATATATATATATATATATATATATATATATATATATATATATATATATATATATATATATATATATATATATATATATATATATATATCAATTTAAAAATAATCGAAATAATACAAATTTTTTCTCATATGTTCGAAGTATTTTCTCATATGTTCGAAGTACTCATATGTTCGAAGATTTTCATAACTACCGTCTATAAGTAGACGGGAAAAGTCTACAGGGGAAAGTACTGAAAAAAAGCCGAAAAAATGTTTTAGAAATCCACGCATCGAGATAAATTCGAGTACACCATGGGATGACAATGAATGACCTAATGCGGAATGAAATGATCAGAATGTGAACTAAAACTGATGTTTTCAGTTAGATCAAAAGAGCAGCCGGAGGTGATTAGGGAATGTGGAAAAAAATAATAAAAATATACTTTAAAGTTAATAAATGAAGAAACAAACCAAATATGCAGTACAAATGTTAGAGGTAGACTTGGTAGAGTAGAACCAAGGAAAGTATGATTGGATCAAGTGAATGACATTATGAAAGAAGGAAATGCAAAAAAAGTCAGAGAAGTCGTAGAAGATGTATAGATAAAATTAAAAGAGGAGAAATAATGTGTCACTGTAGAAAAGTCTATTGCTCACTTTTAGAGAGGAGCAAGTAATAGACTTTTTAAGTAGAAATTTGCCTAGCATGAAAATGGCGTGATAATATGTAACGTGTTCATTAAAATGACTTAAAAATACCCTTTAGAAAACATTATTATCCTTATGGTATTATCGTGTTATTTAAAATGTTGAAACATTCAATATAAATATAAAAAAAAAAACAATTGAATGATGAAACTATCATATATATATATATTTTAAATTGAAAGCTTACGATGACCCATAATCAAGAGGCAGATGATAAAATAATTTTCTTCATAAAAAATATTTCTGACAAAATAAAAAAGTGGTCTTGTTTTCATAATTTACACTAGAAATAAAAATACTTAATTTCACACTTCCCAACTGGTTTAATTTTTATGTATAAAAAATCAAAATATTATTTTAAAATGAATTCACTTACTAGGTTTTCCCTCGGCGCTGCTGAGTGTAGGATGTTGAGAGGACTGGCTTTAATGAACACCTTGACTTGTCAACTGGGGCGAGTGTTAGCGACACACGCCGCAGATTTCGGTGCTATTCACAGCACTTCTGTGTTTACGAAGAAAGCCAAAAGAAATTTCTAATTTTCGCTTTGTTATATTTTTTCTTACGTTACTTTTACGAAAAATTTAGCTTTCGTTTTAAGTTTTTTTTTCTTTTTGAAAACGTTTTTTTTTTCTCTTTGATGTTTCACAATTGGATCCTTATCAAGAAACATTTATTTCTTTTTCGAAACCGTGTGAACTTGCTTTTTATATAATATATTTTGTTGGTATAAACTATAGTATAAACGATGAAACGAGTATTCAAGTTATTCCATTAAAAAAAATCTCGCTACATTTTACATTTGGATGAAATTTAAAGTTTAATAAAAAAAATACATTAAATATTTTCAAATTAAAATTCTTGTTGAATTGATTTTTATTCCAAAAGTAAATATATAAATTTCATTATAAAAGTGATATTTTAAATACGAGTTTTACAATATTATATTATTATTGCCAAGTTAATTACTATGTAACAATCTCTGTCAATCAACCGACAATAACATATGTGTAAGATTTGTATGTCCGTCTTTGTGGGGTTCGTGGGCATGTTTTCGCGTATATGTTTATGGATTTCTTGGGGATGGATAGTCATTTGAATGATTTATGCGACCACGTAACTTGCTTCATTTACTTTTGTCTGGTTGGTTGGAAGAGATTGCCACCTGGCAATAAACCCGGCAGATTGTATTGCAATAAAATTGTTAAATAAATAAATAGGATGAAAGCCTTAAATGAAAATCAGACAAACCTTTTTTTCCTTGAATCTTCAAAAATACTATAGTTTCACTTTGTGGTGCCATTTTTTTACATAAAAGGAAAAATAAGTAAATAAAAAACTTATATTTTTGTGTTCACCACAGCTTTATTTTAGGTTCACAACTAGTTTCGAAGACCACCGTCTTCATCGTCAGGTGAAGATAAACTAAATTGTTAAAATATATTCTGTACAAGTGCAAATAATATAATATAAGAGAGATGAGGTAGGGGAAGACAAGTGGGGAGAGATGTGATACTATGGTGAATGGGGCGGGGAAAAAATGTGAAAGTGAATGTGAATCTTTAAGGCAGGGGGGGGGGGTTAAATTGGGCACATATTAAGCAGAGGGCTATTATGGAAAATGGTTTGGTTGTTGATGATATCCCGAACCCGGAATCAATCTCGCAACTACCAACTTAATTCTAATTCATATTTTAAATAACTTTTTTTCTTCTGATGACAAATTTTGCTTATTGATTATTAATATACTTATTATGACATACATTATAGTGTGATTAGATATTTTGATCTGGGGCTGTGGTATAACGTTTATCACTCATGCTTATATGCAGGCGCCTTACTTTGAGTTTGTTCTATCGAGATTGACGAGCTCTGTGGCCTAGTTGTTAAGATTCTTTCTTCCGACGCAGGGGTTATGGAATCGATCCCCGATGGTACCCAATATTATTAAAAAGGGTTCTAGTCTGATTTTCACTCAAGGCCTTTTTAAGTAAAATCACTACACGTACAGATTCACAGAATTACTAACAACTACACTAGTTGCTGTCTTCCATTCACAAAATTACCAACAACTACACTAGTTGTTATCTTCCATTCACAGAATTACTAACAACTACACTAGTTGTTGTCTTCCATTCCCAAAATTACTAGCAACTACACTAGTTATGGTCTTCCATTCACCGAATTACTAACAACTACACTAGTTTTTGTCTTCCATTCACAGAACTACTAATAACTACACTAGTTGTTGTCTTCCATCCACCGAATTACTAACAACTATACTAGTTGTTGTCTTCCATTCACAGAATTACTAATAACTACACTAGATGTTGTCTTCCATTCACAGAATTACTAACAACTACACTTGTTGTTGTCTTCCATTCATACAATTACTAACAACTACACTAATTCACAAGGGATAGTCTATTTTTGAAATAAAAACTATATACAGATTAAAATATTTTACCAATAAATTCGGATTTATTAATTTGTATAATATTTTCTTTAAGTGAAATATTGAAAATAAAACTATCACGCTATCGGTATTAAATTGCTCATTAAAAAAATAATATATTTTTTTAAGTTTTACCCTATATAACGGAAAAAAATTTACGTTTGGTATTTAAATTAACTCTGACCTTTTTCCAAAATTTTTGCCTTAAGCTGTTATTTTTCATCGCCGAAATCAAACAATATTTTTTTCTAAAATAACTGAAAAAGGTGGTGTATTTTTGACGGCAAGGATTAGTTTTGTGAAATAAATTGGATGGAAATTGATATGGTCAAGATTTTTTACAAATTAATTTCAATTAAAAAAATAAACACTATTTTTAGAAGTTTTTTTATACACATAAATTTTCAAAATTAAGAATAATTGAAAAATTATTGGATATTCCAAATAATGCTTAAGAAAGATCGGAAAACCTCCGTGGTAATGTTGGTTTTATTCTCGTTGGTACCCATTTTTTTACAAAAAGAGTAGTATTGATTACACTTTTGCAGCCTTACAAGCTTGTTGTCATTTGGCAATCCATTCCAATCAACCAGAAAAAAATTAAAGAGGCCTTGAGTGAATATCAGATGGAACCATTTTTAAAAAATCTGGGTTCCAACGAGTGGTCTATTTATACGAGTGGCATATTTATACTAATGGCCTATTAATACTTTGATATAGATTTTTAATAGCAGAGAAAAATAAAAAAACATTTTCAATTTTACATTTTTTTGGCTTTTTATTTGTAAAAAAAGTAAAAAAGCCCTATTGCGTAAACAGTTATAAACTTTTTAATGTTTATTTTTAAACATGTTTTCTGTAGCACAAATAAACAACTTATAAATATTTATAAGGTATAAATGTTGAACGTTCAAATTGAAAATATTTATGTTTGTATTAAAAATAAACGTTATTATCCCGAAGCCATTTCAAGGAAGGATATTTAAAAGGCGAAAAATAAAAACAAAATAACGACAAAAACTTCAACCCTCCGTTGTCAAAAACCCGCCAAAAATTGAGCCTGGGTTTCTGGGATATTTATCAAACACGCCGACGACTTAATTAATGACGCAAATTCTCCATAATTCTGAAAAAGTGCACGAATCAGTGGAAAAAAATTTAACTCAACAAAAAATGGAAATAAAATGTTCATATGAAAATCGTATGGAAAATTATTTACATTATGCACAAAACGTGTTGCATTTAAAAAAATACTTTAATGCAAAAAATACAAATTAAATGTCATTTAAATTTTGACTAATCAATTACAAATATTATGTAAATGAAACGTATCACACTTTAGTTTTTAAGTTAAACCTCCAGATTATGTTATATTGACTGGTAAGAAAATTTGATGAAACCATTGTGATATTTTCTCAAGTTATGATAAGATCTAATAAAAGATGCATCAAGTTTTTGAAATGGTAAGATTTATATTTTTAATTAAGTTAAATGCTTGCTTTATTTTCAATATGACAATAAATATATATTTAACAAATAATATTATTATATATTCAAATATAACTTTAGTTGCGTTATGTAGTAAGAAAATATCTTCTCAAGTTAGATTTAATTTTAAATTCATTCAAGATAACTGAAAAATCAATGATTAGCAAATATTTGTAAAATTATGCCTGAAAGTATAAGAACAAATTCGGAATCTTAATAATAAATAACACAATCAGTTATCATGCTGATGAAGTTAGGGCCGTTGTCTAGATTATTATGTTCAAAAATTTATATTTAATTAGACAATAAATAATAGACTGGTTAACAAAAAATTATATATAATTAGACAATATGTATTAGACTGTTTAACAAAAAAATATATAACCTATAATTAGACAAAAATATTAGACTGGTTAACAAAAATGTATATATAATTAGATAATAAATATTAGATTGGTTAACAATAATTAGACAAATATTATACTGGTTAACAAAAAATTATGTATAATTAAATAATAAATATTAGACTGGTTATCAAAAAAATATATATAATTAGATATTAAATATTAGACTGGTTAACAAAAAATTATGTATAATTAGAAAATAAATATAGGACTGCCTAACAAAAAACCCTAAAGACAATTTATAAAAGCCCCTGCCCGTGGTTAGCGACAAAACATTATATTCTTTATATTAAATATAATGTGTAATACATATTATACATGAATCTTTCTAATACTTCTTCATACATTTTGAATAGTATGACCGAGAGACAATATTATCTTCAGCCCCATTTATCAACCTTTCAGGCTTAGAACGCCTAGATTAAGTATGAAACTTGTGGTTTGTCATTGCACGAGTTGACAATAATAATGATATCACATTTAATAAGGTTACAACAATATTGTTACACGATTAATTATTTTTCAAGACTGGAATATTTTTTTGTATACTATTAGGTATCGACGGAGGTCATACCTTAAAATCAAAGCACTTTTAAATTTTGAATTGATAACACGATAAAGAATAAACGTGTTTAAATAAAATTTTGCAGAACTATTTTCACATGCGTTTGATACGAATTTTTTTTTCTGTTCATCAAATGGGAAAACACTCGAAATTAAAAGAACCAGGCAGAGCGCACGAAAGCAAAAGTTTTCCTCCGTGTCAATATTTCAGAGAGCTTAAACGAGATTAGCTTTTTATGCAAATTATCCAGTGTTCTTAGATTAACTTTTAAATTTCACCTGTTTTTTTTAAGAAAGAAGGAATATTTTTTTCCTTGAAGTGTGATAACCATCTCGGATTTTCAGGTAGAACATTTTAAATTATGATTCGAAAATATGTATAACTATTTATATAGGCACTCTCCGAGAAAGCGAGGGTAAGAGAGAACTGGAGATATATTAAAGTGGCGCTGGGTACATTAATCATTTTTTTAAATAGTTGGAGAAAGGCTATACTACAAAATCAAACCATTATTCATTCCTCGTAGCATCGCATCGTAGCTTTCAGGACACCTCCCCAAAAGGAGTAACAAGTGAGCGCCGCTGAAAACGATTTCTTCATTTTACAGTCTAAAGATCATTCACGTTCTTACTAAAATATGTTTTCTCAAATTTTCATGTCATGGTTTGACCCATACATAAAAAAATCGTCAAATCGTTATTATCGTATACAAATTTATACATCAGAATCTGCAAAGATTCTGATGTATAAATTTGTTCATAACAATGTTCAAGTACCAATTTGTCCATAACAATATTCAAGTACCAATTTTTATATGAAGGAGTCAATAGGCGTTATAAATAAATAAATATAGGTTTATTAATAGCAACATAGTTTGTACATAATATATAATATTTAAATACACTTCAAAAACACACACATTGCAGAGAATACAATAAAGACATAAACTATCAAAAGGTCTGGGCTCATCTAATAACATCAACTCGGCCAAGATACACCCCACCAATATAGGGTAAGCCTAGCAACGGGGACACCAGATGTTTTTCAGCCCACACCATGATTAATCAAAGGTAATAGAAATATACATTAATATCCGAACATTATTAATGGAGACAACGTATTCTATCTCGAATCAGCATTGTACACGATAGTCAAATCAAAACGATAGTTGATTGAAAATAAACAATATTTGGAACCTCTATGGAGTCGCGCGCTTGTTCGTGGTAGGACAGAATCATACGCTCACGTTAGAATCGCGAACCGGGATGAACTCACGCACTCATGTTAACAGGTTTTCGTTCGTATACGATACGGAATATCTTAATAAACATACAATAATGTTATTGTATTGTATTACACTTCCGTTGTATATTCTTCAACTTGACAGGTTTGTTCCCATGCGGAAATCTTTTCCAGCCAACTAGAAAGGTGTTCAACAGACTTTTTGTGATAATCAGTAAAAACCTTTTTTTTTTAAATCTGAGTATTAAACGAGAATTTATTTATTTATTTTCTCAAAATAGGCTTAGCCCAATTACTTTGAAAAAATACAAGAAATATTAAAAATAAAGAAAAATTACATAGAAAAAATTATATAAAATAAAAAATAATGTATATGCATACATATATCATATACACAAAAACATATGATACACATATATTCACAGTCACTTAAGTACGTTGATGAGTGCTTTCTAACGCACTCAATCTAAGAAGAAAAATTACTTTTGCTTTTGGTAATGTGATATGAAATATGTCAATATCCGAAGCAGTCCCGTTCAAAAAAGTTAAGGCCCTTCCAACGGGCATAGCGGCTGGAAGACCCGTTCTTGCGTATGTTATTAAGAACAGTTCTTGCCGGCGCAGTCTAATGTAATTGTAAGGAACATTTAACGCTATTCTTTGTAGTAATGCTGGACAGCTCACAGCTCCTCGAACGGGTTTGACAACGTATACCAGGAGACGCAGATCTCTTCTTACGCTCAAGGAGTTATACCCGAGCATGCCCAGCAGAAACTAAGTAAAATAAAGCCATGGATAGACATTGAAATCTCTCATATATCGTAGATATTTTTTTTGTACTCTCTCCACCATGAGTGAGTTCTGCGCCCCCACCGGGCTGGAAATGCAAGCATTACTTTCTATTGTAGTTTGCTACGGATCAATGAATTAAGGAATAGAACCAGTGACCCCCGGGATGGAAGTCATGTCTCTTACCAACAAGATCATGGAACATGTCTTTGCAAATGCGTCGAAGTTAATAATTTTTTTTAAATAACGTTTTAAAATAAATTAAACTTGAATTTTTTTTCCACATGAAGTAAGATCCATATCTCATGTTAATTGCCAGCTGATCTAAAACAAGACAACAACAATACATTGTCGCATGTGAAAGCAAGAGGGCAAAATTTACCGCAAGCTTCACCTTAGCTGTCAAAATCAGTGCACGCGCTGTTACATGTTTGGATATCGCGTGAGAAAAGTCGAGTACGTTTTAAAAACATCATGTAAGGATGATTGTTTAAACTCTTTGCCCTCGAGTTCGTTTTATGGGTGTTAACATTCATTCGAAGTAATATTAATAAAAATAACTTTTTAATATAGTTTTTTATACATATTAGCAAAATATCTGCCAGTAAAACTGTGAACATTATGATCATGGATAGAAATGTGAAGTCACATTCACCTACTACCATCTGCTACAGAAGTTAGCGCCATACAAACAGTGGCGTGTCGCCAGACACCTGCGAGTTTATTGTCGTTTTCAATCAAATTTAAAATACAAAACCTTCGCTTTATTTTATACTTGGAAATTGTTTTAAGCACAGTTTTCAATGCCTTATATATAAATCATTTAAGATACTTTTATCAGTATATTTAAAATTAATTTGATAAGTATCATATTATCGTTGAATATTGTACAATCTGGTGGGTCAATTGCCACGTGGCAATCTCTTCAAACCAACCATAAGGATGTTGAACATGCCTTAAGTGAAAACCAGACAATAACCTTTTTTTTAAAAATCTAGGTTTCATCGAGAATCAAACCCGTAACCCTCAAGCTGGAAGTCAAACTTCTTGCTAATTTGGCCACAATAGTTGATCTTTTCAGGAAATTAAAATTAAACGTTTTAATTGTTTTTTTATCTTTTTTATTTTATTAACGTGGGCTGTTTCGCCATGTCCGACAGGCATTTACTTGGTCAATATATGATGAAAATCTGTTATTTATTAAATAAATAGGGGTATAGAACAATCACAGCGTTTATTTATTAGATTTTTCCTGAAAAATGGAATTCTTTGAATTGAAAATTTTCAGTTTGATAAAAGTTATAAAATGACATGAATTAACACATATGCGATAAAATAAAAAAATATCACAATTTTTCTAGTGTGAAATATTGATGGCCTACCAATATAATTAATCGATATAGCAAAAACCTGTTAGTTGGAGAAAAATGTATATGTTTAATGTAAAAAAAGTTTACATTTATCAAAATGTAAAAGGAATCAGTAGAATTAAATATATAAACCACAGTTTTGTTAAAACTGTCGCTGAGAGCGCTGAAAAATTCAGCGCCCTAAGAGCGCTGAAAAATTATGTAAGCTACTTAGCGCCAAAACGGCAATAAATTATGATGCGAAAAGGCTTGAAATTGAATCCACCGCAGAAATAGAAGCCTGCTTTATTGGGTCGTCACTTACAAATATTTTCTTAAATAATTTTAAACTCATATAAAACTTCCGCTGTACACAATGCAGCCTGGCATTTTTAAAAATATTTTTCAACTAATGATAAATATGTTTAAGGAGGCATATGTGAGAACCAGATAAGATATTTTTATATAAATTGTGTACAACCGAGATTAGAACCGTAAACCTTCAAGTATGAACTCAGATATTTTACCAAGAAGGCCACGCAGATATTAAAATATTGATTTTAGTACCAATTTGATTCATTCATATAAATAAAATTATATATTGTTTATAGTTAAGGCATTAAAGTTGTGGAGGTTTAAAGGCATTGTAATTTATTTTATCAAACACTGTTTATTCCACTTTTTTGTAACGGTATAACCCTACCGGTTTCAAGGTTTTCACCTCATGTTCAGGGGAGCACAAACAAGACTAAATTATGTTCGAACTGGTATCGATGTACACGCTTCGATGGTTGGGGACATTCGGGTTGGGGACTGAAGGCTGAGGGAGACATGGGACGATTTCGGCCAGCAGCGGGGAGTTAGAATGTCAATAGTAAGAATGTCGTGTCTTGTCAGTGGTCATGCGATGATATTGTCAAATTATGTTTGCCAATAGTAAGAATGTCGTATCTTGTCAGTGGTCATGCGATGATATTGTCCAATTATGTTCGCCCAATAGTAAGAATGTCGTGTCTTGTCAGTGGTCATGCGATGATATTGTCAAATTATGTTCGCCCAATAGTAAGAATTTCGTGTCTTGTCAGTGGTCATGCGATGATATTGTCAAATTATGTTTGCCAATAGTAAGAATGTCGTATCTTGTCAGTGGTCATGCGATGATATTGTCCAATTATGTTCGCCCAATAGTAAGAATGTCGTGTCTTGTCAGTGGTCATGCGATGATATTGTCAAATTATGTTCGCCCAATAGTAAGAATTTCGTGTCTTGTCAGTGGTCATGCGATGATATTGTCCAATTATGTTCGCCCAATAGTAAGAATGTCGTGTCTTGTCAGTGGTCATGCGATGATATTGTCAAATTATGTTCGCCCAATAGTAAGAATGTCGTGTCTTGTCAGTGGTCATGCGATGATATTGTCAAATTATGTTCGCCCAATAGTAAGAATGTCGTGTCTTCTCAGTGGGCATGCGATGTAAAATTATGTTCGCCCAATAGTAAGAATGAACTGAGAGTGCAATGCGTTAGATGACTCAGATATGCACACACTCGTATAAAGTAAATTCAACATTGTCCGAGTTTAGAGGAATGGTGGCTTAATTAACTGAAAAATAAATGTTTTTTTTTTTCAATATAATGTATAATTTTTTCTAACCTATTGATATGACTAAATATAGTTGGTGTCATCTGTTTTGTGTCTACTTATCGATTCATTTGAACTAAAATAATGGAAAGCATGTAAATGAAAAAGCTGTTGTTATGAAGGTTCAGAAAAAAATACACTGACTTTTAGTCGATTCAACCACCATTCATATTAACCCTGACAGCGTTAAGTCACATATGTCTATACCAAGTGAACTACAATATTGTATTCTAGGTATATTTTTACAACTGAGTTATGCAAGCCTGTGTTATTTACTTGCCATGTACTACTGAAAAAAACAAGTCTCCAAAGAGAGCGAAGGGGAACACAAACCTTTTTTTTTTCAGAGTCGCAGGTGAGTTCACAAGACTACAATATATTTTTTTCGCTATTTTTTATTCCAATTGTCAGGAAACTAATGTTACTTTAATTAAATTTTGTTTTATTTCTAGCACCCTTCAGTATTTCATACAAGAATAATATTAATATTGATTTTGATATTACCTTGTAAAGTAAATTAAATAAACAATAATACATTATTCTTAAAATAATAAGTTGTATCAAGCTTGGTTAATGAATACGACACCGAAAACAATTGTAATTCACTATAAATTAAATAATTAGCAGATACATTAAATAAAAGTTTATTAATCAACAAAGGGTTCGTTATTTTCTTGTAAGTAATTTGTATTAGTAAAAACAGAGACGTGACACTTTAGGATTAAAATGTAAGGTTGCCTATTAAAATAATCGCCACTGGACCAGCTCAATTTAGCTTACATGCAAACTAAAGATTTTTTAAATTAACTAGTTTTAATTCTAAAAAAAAACAAAATGAGGCTTTTTTTTTATTTTGTCGGTTTTAATGAAGGAATAAACAAGTAATTTTTAAGGCGGAAATGTCATTGTGAGTTTCTTCTTTTCCAATTTGAAAACCGGGCAGGTTATCTAAAATATAGTTTATGGAACTTTCCCCCGGCGCATGTGAGATTGACATTTGGACATGTTGAAAAACAAGTGTTTATGCCCTTAAAATGGCTGAAAACACATTTCTTTTTTTTTTTCAGCGAATAAAAAGGTTTCACCGTTTTCAATAAAGTTCAGTCAATTTTTATTTACAAAGCAGATAAGTTTTTCGTAAATATTTTATATTTGAAATGAGAATATTTACAAAACCCAAACGGAAGCTACAAAAAGGAAAATAGAATTGTTGAAACGGGATTCACATTTTTAAACTGAGCAATTTTTGAGGAATAGACTTTCAATGAATCACGATTTTCTTTCTATCCAAAAAACCGTGAAATATATTTAAGCACATAAGAGCTCCTTAACCTGTTCACCGCGTTAAAAATCAAATTCCACGAATCCTGTGCGCGGCACAATTTCAGCGTTTTTTAATTTCTAAGTTTAAACACATATTTTGTTTAGAACCACTATTTGATTACAACACCAAGTAAACATGACACTTAAGTAATTTTCTGATAGTAAATAATAGTCATTACTCTTAAGGAGACTCATTAAATAAAGGAGATAAACTAAACATTACGTAAAATACACAAAGGAATGCTACGATCAAATCAATGCTTCATGACACTCACCCAATCAAATGCATATAGCACTAGTAATGTTTATTTACGTAAGAGAGACTTAGTAATGTTTATTTACGTAAGAGAGACTTATCACAGGACTCGATCCACGCGACAGGTCGTTAATACTGGAAATATTGAGAAACCAAAAAAATTCGGCGCTCTGTTTATTCAACAATATCTCATAAACTAATATATTATTTGACAAGGTTTTTAGAGATGTCGCTAGAATAAAGATTATTTTAAATTTTAGTTTAATTTTTATTCCGGTTTTGTGTCATTTTTTTTAAGTATTTGTGATTTGAAACTTGGATTGTCGTCAGATCACAGGCGTTTGTGCTCCCCGCGGGGAACACGTTAATTGTCTCGATACCTAATCGCAGGGTGAGGGTTGTACTCTTCTTTCATACATTGATATTCCACAAAAAATCGTAAGTGCTCACATTTCTACTTGCATTAATCTTACTTTTATAATTTTCTATCAAGTCCATGTTTCATTTCCATACGTTAGGTAGGCATCAATACTCTCTTACGCCCATTATATTCCGTGCATATTTCCCTATTATTTAGTCTTTTCATTTTTCTCTTTTTCAGAATTGAAAATATCAGATGAATTTTTAATCGGGTGTAAACTTTTCACTTTTTTACATATCAACCACTATTCATATAAAATATTTGGATTTTATACATAAAAAAAAACTATGTGTAGAAAAAACGAAACGTATAATTTTCTTAATAATAAAACATGTTTATTATTAACGATTAACAGGAAATCATGTGACGTGACTCGAATATAAATGACAAGTAAAACAATGTTTTCTTTTAAGGACAAGCTTATGAAGAAATGAATTTGTTAAGGCAGCGTAATGTTTGAGCAAATACAGTAACTTGTTTGCTTGTTAGCACATCCCACGGTGGGCTTAAAGAATCGCACAAACAAATTAACTCCTTCCACACCCTAATTTAGGTTGCTGCGACAATTTATGCCTCGCTTATTCCCCAGCTTAACGCGACAAAACAGCGAAAAGGCTTTATTTAAGAGAATATATTGTTGATTATATCTTAGCGAAATTAATCATGTAAATTTTTTCTTGAGGTGTAGTGGTAAGACGCTTCTTTTCACCTTCGTTTTGAGTTCGCTCCTCGTGGAATAGGAAAACACAGTCAATTGTTATTGTACAATATATACAAAACTATTTTTCTATTTTTCTGGCTGCTTATGACAATTTTCCACTTAGCGTAATATCTCTGATTTTATTTTGTATGTATAAATTGAACTACAATATAAAACATTTCAATACCAATTGATAAAAATTTGAGTAAATGGGGTAACAATGTAATGTATAACACTTTTGTTGCATACAGTACAGCTTGGTGGGTTTATTGGGCCATGTAGCGATCTCTTCCAACCAACTAGAAAAACGATAAAGAAGCCTTTAGTGAAACCAGACTGGAATCTAAATTTCAGGGGGGTTTGAACTCGCAACCTCCGGGCTTGGAGACAGGCGTCTTACCAACAAGACCACGAAGGTCGTCTCGGAATGTATGGCAGAATACGAAATGCAGTAAAAAGAGACAGTGTGAATTTTAGGCTGATGTATTGAGTATGATAAAAAAGGACCACTTTGAGATGGTTTAGGTATGTGGAATAAATTAAGGAAGACTACCAAAACAAGCACATAGTGTTAATATGAAAGAGAGTCGTGAGAGAGGAAGATCAAGTAAGTTATGCGTGTGTAGGGAATACCGTCGTCCCTAAATATTGTCAACATGCACGGTCAACGACCGATGAATCAAC
Organism: Odontocerum albicorne; assembly: GCA_949825065.1. Lineage (NCBI taxonomy): Eukaryota > Metazoa > Arthropoda > Insecta > Trichoptera > Odontoceridae > Odontocerum > Odontocerum albicorne. Next base: position 52,489,147 of record OX463842.1, on the reverse strand, counting down.
CTTTGGATATGTACAAAGGTCACATACCAGAACGTCAATATTGTTCACACGCAAATAATATTTACGTCGCATTCCACGGTAGAAAGAGAACGCATCGCGTTGTCTCACTGTTTCGCCAATAAATATTCTACCCACTATATTATTAGCAACGTCTGCAAACACCTCGGCATGCGCAGGAGTGAGATAAAGTATATATTGCGGGCGCATTCACGCACATCTATAAATACCTACTTATCGACAAATAAAGATTATTATTCACTTGACCATTCATTGCTGTTTACTATTCATTGATTGTTCACTCTCACTTTTTCGCATTCCTGAATCGACGTATTTTATTTTAAATACAAAACAAATCATAATCATCACGACGTATCAATAAAGCAAACTTGGATCAATTAGATGATATTTTGAAAAAAGGAAATGTAGGAATTCAGGGAAGTAATAGAAAATGTATGAGAAGATAATAGATAAAGAAGAGTTAAAGGATATGTAGCGGAAAAGGTAGAGAAACTCTGACGCTCTGTATATGTCCTCTCTGTTTACCCCATCAGGAAGATGGTGGGATGGTATATAGCAGACGTGGACAAATGCAGCTCCAAAAGTCGCATGCGGCTCTTCGTTGGGTTACGTGCGGCTCCCAATGTATCTTATAAAAATATAGATACTTTCTTTCCCCATTATACTTGTACTTTCGCGATTTTCTTTTCTAAATGTTGTAAGTGACAAAATGCGCCAGTCCTCTCTGTTTACCCCATCAGGAAGATGGTGGGATGGTATATAGCAGACGTGGACAAATGCAGCTCCAAAAGTCGCATGCGGCTCTTCGTTGGGTTACGTGCGGCTCCCAATGTATCTTATAAAAATATAGATACTTTCTTTCCCCATTATACTTGTACTTTCGCGATTTTCTTTTCTAAATGTTGTAAGTGACAAAATGCGCATGTATGAATGCAACTGACCAAGACAAAGGCAAGTATTGGTGCATGAGTACGTGTGTGCTGTGATTTCAATGTGTAGGGTGCACGCGCATCTTCTGCCTCTTTATGTATTTGCTGCCGATTTAGCTGCTTGCCAATTATTTTCTATTTTCGGTATAACATATAGTTGTGAATCCTCGATGAAGTTGGTAAAATCAAAACATCGTTCGCAGCTAACAAACGAGCATTTGACAGAATTGCTGCGAACGGCTGTAACAAATTTTATACCAAATTTGAGAGATTTAGCTAAAAGTGATAAATACACTTTTTACTATATATTTTATTTTTATAAATAAATTTTGAACTTATTGTTTTGAGTTTTCTTTCTCATTTTTATATTTTCTTATATGTGCATTTTTATACTTTATAAAGCAATTAAGATTTGTGTAGAATATGTAATAAATTAGAATTAGTGTATTTAATACTACGTGAGAACGTGACTATGGCGTGACTCTTTATATATATTAAAATCCAGAATGCGGCTCTCGTTGACCTCATGTATGCCCACCCCTGGTATATACCAATCAATATAGATAGCAAAGTGGGTACAAGGACAGTTGTGAACGGGTGCAAGGCTTAAAGGGATGCAAAGTCAGAGTTAAAATAAACAATTTGATTATGTATTCAAAAAAAATAAAATACGATACGATTCAAAATCTTTCTATCATTTTCACAGTAGATTCTTCTTTAGATATTTTAGCATTATATCTGGAACTTGAACCACCAGATATCCATCCATATCTTCGGGGGTCTACCTGGTGATTGGCTTCTTATCGGGTAACCATGGGGAAACAATACGGTGATTCCGAATATCATCTATTATTTGAATGAACGTGATCCCTCCCATTACGTATTATCTGGCTTACTCATAATACTCATCCCACGATATCTTCGATTTTACAATCTTCTTATTCTGTATTTGAGTGTTTTGCAAATTATACATCGCACAGCCTTCATTTCTATTGTATTAGGGAGTGCTTTTAATTGCGCGATATCAGCTCTGGTTTCAAAAGCATTTTTTATTGCAGACCTAACACATATTTTATAGATCTTCACTTTACTTTGCATTCAACTGTACTCTTTTTTTCATATGAATGACAAGAGTGCGGCTCATTGTGGTGCAGTATGAGCTTGTCCTATTTTGTTGTAATAACTTTGTACATATCATTAAATTTTGTAATTTATTTTTATCAAACACTGTTTAATCGACATTTTTGTAACGGTATAACCCTACCGGTTTCAAGGCTTTCCCCTCATCTTCAGGGGAGCGCAAACAAGACTAAATGCTGTCTGAACTGGTACTGATATACACGCTTCAACGGTTGGGGGCTGAGGGGAGAGGGAGGCATGGGTCAACTTCGGCCAAGAGCGGAGAGATTTTTGGGAAATAACTGTTCAACAGATGTTCTGCCTTAACTATAAACAACATTTATCATTAAATTTTTGAAAGAATGTTGACTTATGTATTGTAATTGTTTTTGTGTAATTGAATTGTTTGATTGTATCAATGTTTAATTATTTTGGTTTTAATGTTTCTGTTTTAAACAGTTTTTTTTTAATATTAGCTTTTGTAATGAATAAAACACTCACTTCTTATGTACTCGTATATTTTTTAATATTGTTGTAAGTTATTGTACATTGTATAATTGATGAAATATTTATACATGAAATCATTGTTATACATCAGAAAATGTAGGATGGGTCCTGCGACGTTTTAAACGCCATGTCTCAAAGGGATGGGGTAAAATCATTTTTTTTTTACAAATCAAATAGTTTTTTATAAATCGAAAAAATACTTTTATCTAAACTGACGTTTTAATTCCTAATTTTCATTATGCTGACTTTCTAATGTGTTGTATGATTTGTATCTATATTTAAACAGGCCAAGATCCACTATGAATTAATACTACTTACGAACATTTAATTTTAGGAATAAAAAAATCGAAAATCCAATTATCGTATACCCCCATCCCTAGTCAATGCAGATTAACGTAGTGACTTTTGACAAACGTCACCAAATAATATTTGATTTTAACAAACTGCCACATTTTTGCTAATTTGTAACAAGATGTATTAATTTGTCATTATTGTTAGTTTTATGTAATGTATTTACCTAAATAACTTGCTATTTATTAGAATCGAGGCTTATAGTAAAGTTGATAAAATAATTAAAATTACTGAACGTCGTTAGAAGGTTGTATTGGGGCAAATTTGTGAACTCTCACAGGACCCGTGCTACAATTTCTGAAGTATAGTCCTAACTCCAAGGTATTTAATAGACATCGCTTTCTCCATTATTTAGTTCATTACTAGTTTGTATCTAGCATATTCTTTATGCTCGTATATTGTTAAAGACATTGTCTTTTTGATTGAGACACTTACATTTTAATGATGCCAGACAAAACTTTTAAACCAATCTTTGTAAGTCATCTACAGATTCAGCCTAAGCAAATTAAATATGGTTTTGTTTTACCTTTTATATTTGATAATTTAAAGTTTGTGGTCTTGACTTCTTACATAAGATGGCCACTAAAATACTGAAGGATTTAAAAAAGTCACAATTTGTTTATTTAATTTCTTTTTACAGGTTGTATGCCATCCTTTGGAATTAAAATAGCTACGCACGATGTCCAGCAACGAGTAAAACTCATTGGGGTTTTTTACTCCAGTGTAACATCAGCGTCAATGCATCCCCAAAAATGCACTGTTTAGTGCGGTGTTATGGCTGGTTATCGGCCGCTATTTCTTTAAAAATGAGGAAGTCAGATAGAAAAAATCAACGAGGCCCGGTATAGGACATTGCTTGATTTTTTTTACGTTCAGCGGTTGAAATTAATCAGGAAGTGTGGTTCCAACGAAACGAAGCTACTGCGCATACATCCAGTGTGACGATGGACCTCCTGCAAGAAATTTCCGATGAATGGTTCAGTCTTTCAGTGGAAACCCTGTAGTATTTTGTTCATCTTGAAGTATAATATTTTAATGAGACTCTTTCCTTGTGTGTAACCCCAATCAATTGCTTTGGTTGCTGAAAGTGAAGAGGAACTACAAGAGGCCTTAACAACTATGGAAAGCATTCTTCAAAATAACTACAGTATGAAGATAAATAAAGACAAAACAAAGCTGCTGACTGTAGGCCGAGCGCAACACCAGATGAGAATAGTGATGTCGGGTAAACCACTAAAGAACACCAAAGAGTTTGTCTACCTCGGGAGCAAAATAACATGGGACGGTCGGTCTAAGAGCGAGGTCGACAGCCGTATGCATCAGGCCAGACTTGCATTTAATAAAAGGTCGAAAATAATAGAATCAAATAATATAGACCTAAAACTGAGAATACTCCTCATCAAGACCTATGTATGGAGTATCTTGATGTACGGCTGCGAGCAAGACATGGTGCCTATCCGAAAGAGATAGACGGAGACTAGAGGCTTTTGAGATGTGGTCCTATAGAAGACTATTAGGAATTTCCTGGAGAGACCACATCACGAATGAAGAGGTTCTCCAACGAATCGAAGGAGGAAGGCATATGCTCAGGATCTTGTCCGAAAGGCGTGCAAGATGGATCGGTCATATAATACGACAAGAGGGCCTTTTGCATGCCATAATGGAGGGTATGACCGAGGGGACAAACTCTAGGGGACGCCCACGCCGAGAGTACCTGGAGGACCTGTTGGTGGACGTGCGCTGCTCAACATATACAGATTTAAAAAGAGCCGCACAGGACAGGGAGGAATGGAGGAGAAGAGTTGAAATTGCTGCAAACCAGTCTTAGGACTGCAACCACAGAGAGAGAACCCCAATTAGAGTTCATATTGTAATGTTCAACAAGTCTTTTTTTATGTGGAACTATAGAACTTTTAGGTCGTTATGTGTTTAATAATTATTGGAGTGGCATTTAATTTTTATTATAACAAGATTTTTAAGTCTTAACCTGTCAAAAGTTTAAAAAACTAATGTTTAGAAAAATAATATTTCAAATTCCATGTTCTATAGATTTTTCATGAATACAAATTATGAAATTAATTTTGGTTATCTTTAAAATCGAGTTTTAAATTAACATCCTTTACAAATGAAGTTTACGTGAATAAAACATAAAACAGGGAATTGAAAAGAATTAACCCTGTTCCAAAGAGTTTATACTCTGAATTTGAGTTGTTTAATTGAGAAAAGTGTTTGAAGATTAGGGGAAAATAAGAAAGGGGTAGAGAATGACTCAACAGATTAATTAAAAAGATTAATGACTGGCAAAGGGAGGAATGGGGGAGAGCGGCCCGAAACATCAATAGAACAAGGGTAGCGAGTGTTGCCTACAAGACAAAAAAAGGAAGAAAAAATAATGAAAATTACGTGGAAAAGTTCGCAACAGTAAATTAATCAATAAAAAACTTCATCGCTGTTATGTTATAATGGAGGCGTGCAGAAAATTGTGAAAGAAAATTACGTAATTACTGGTGAAAATGCACGTTTCAAAAGTACAAGTGTTTAAAAATAAAACTGTAAACGAGATTTTAGTTAATATTTCAATGTACAAGTAGATTGCTTGTGTTAAAAGCACACAAATTTGACTAAAATCACTGTGGATAAAATCAAAAACACTAAAAAAAGTGAAAAAAAACTGAATCAGATTTTAAACATAAGTTTCAAAGTAAACTTTAAAAGTTTTAAAGACTCGATGTTTAACTTAAGTGCAAATCAATTATATTTTTTGAGCTTTTTAAACACCTTGATGGATTGCTTTAAAAAATGTTTTTCTATAGTAATAAAGTTAAACATATTCTCGAAAAAGGTAGACTAACAGTAACATAAAAGATAAATTTCAAAGTTAACTTATAAAGTTTCGAAAAGTCATTGTTCAATTTAAGCTCAATTAAAGTACACATTTTTTTTGATGTTTTAAAAAACCCTCATCAAATTCTTTAGAATATTTTTTTTATTCAACCGGTTTTCGCAATCATGGTTTTTTCAAGGATAGTTATGTAATAATTTTAAATTAATTTAGCGTTTTTATAAAAGGTTTTGACTTAAACTTTGTGGAACGCCATATTAGATATTTCCCAATAAATTACTTTGTTATTCCACTAATTACATATATCCCCGCTACAAATATTTCTGCATCTTATTTCAAAGCTTATTCCAACTGAAGAGAGCCTCGGGATTTTTTTTATTATTTTTTTTCTCAAAATAGGCTTAGCCCAATAACTTTGAAAAATACGAGAAGTGTTAACAATAAAAATAAAGGAAAATTATATAGATAAAAAAAAATCATAAAATAATAATAATGTATATGCATACATATACCATATACACAGAAGCATACACATGTAATCAAAGTCACTTAAGTACGTTAATGAGTGCTTTCTAAAGCGCTCAATCTTAGAAGAAAAATTACTTTTGCTTTTAGTAATGTGATATGAAATATGTCAATATCCGAAGCAGTCCTGTTCAAAAGAGTTAAGGCCCTTCCAACAGGCATAGCGGCTGGAAGACTCGTTTTTCCGTATGTTATTAAGAACAGTTCTTGCCGGTGCAGTCTAGTGCAATTGTTAGGAACATTTAACGCTAATCTTTGTAGTAATGCTGGACAGCTCACAACTCTTCGAACGAGTTTGAAAACGTATACCAGGAGACGCAGATCTCTTCTTACGCTCAATGAGTTATACCCGAGCATGCCCAGCAGAAACTGAGTAGGATAAAGCCATGGATAGACACCAAACTCACTCATATAGATATATCGTAGATATTTCTTTTGTACTTTCTCCACCATGAGTAGAGATAGATATACGTGAAGCGGGGATTAATATAATTAGTTGGAATAACAGAATAATTCATTGTTAAATATTCTAGTTTACGTTTTGTTTAGCATCCGGGGTTCGATTATCACTGGTTTCCGGACAAGTTTTACTTGGAAACCTTTAAATATCTGGATTAATTATTGTTAGAGCGCTAAGTATACTTTGCATAAATTCTTGAAACGCTCCGGGGTAGCTGGTATTATAAAATAGAGCAGTATATTATATATATACCAGGGAAATAAATTTAGTGATGAATGAAACAGAGCTTATTAAAAACCTTACTCAAAATGTAAAACGTTTGTAATTAAATCATAATTAATACATAAACTTTCAATTAATCGTTATATGACTTATGAATTATATAACATTGTATGAGTTATGATTATTTTATGACATTGCATAATTCTTGAATGGGGTATTTGTAGACTTGTAACATATATTCAAGCGTTTTTCAAATAATTTATTATTATTTTATTTATTTATTCAACACTTTTATTGCCAATACAACTGGCGGGCTTATTTTCAGGTGGCGATCTCTTCCAAGCAACCAGACAAAAGTAAATGAAGCAAGTTACGTGCTCGCATAAATCATTCAAATGACTATCCATCCCCACGAAATCCATAAACACATACGTACCCACGAACGCCACAAAGACGGGCAGTCACCTGAACATTCTTTTTTATATAAAGTGAGGTATCATCAATCAAAAGAAAGGAATGAATGGTGGAGAGGAAAGGAAAATAAAAATCAGGAATGAAACACGTTATTTTACTGACTAGAAATAAAGAGTTGTTTCAGTCGCTTCTAAAAGCATGCCAAGGAGGAAGCGAGTCTTATATTGGTTTGTAACTGATTCCAGAGTCTCACTGCATGGACAGTAAAGGACGACGTAAAAAAAGAGGAGTGGTGAACTGGAAAGGCCAATAGACAATATCTCTTTGAGCGTAGCGCTAACCTATGATTGGAAAGACGCTAAAGATTTTCGAAGAGATCAGAGGGGGTGGCGGGACAGTTAAGGATATTATGTAATAGAGACAGTATGTGAATTTGGCGTCTATTTCTAACATTGAACTAGTTTAATGCATTATGGTATGAAGTTATATAGATGATGATACTTATAAGCTATGTCACATATTTTGAAGGCGCTGTAATTTGTCCAGCTGTTCCTCTGTAACATACAATTAACATACGTCCGCATAGTCCAGATTCGGAAAGAGCAGATATTGTACGAGTAAAATTTACTTGTAAATTCAGTAATAAGTTAAATAAATAAATTAAATATGAGTCATTCTGATTCATAAATTTCATCTTGGTGGTATGTGAAGGATTCCTCTTTTATAGAATTCCTGGGAATTGTTAGCGAACACTGATCCAGGTGGTTTTGACAGGATTTCTAACTTTGTAGGTTTATTCCACTAAAATATTTCTGCAAAGATCGAAATAAATGAATATCTTGAATCGTAAAAAATACGTTGGTTTCACTTCGTGGTGTCATGATTATAAATTTTTAATAGAATAAATAAAAAACTTTTATTTACCACTGTTTTTTTATATTTCATTTTGTTTTTTCATAGTTATGACTGGTAAAAAAAACGTTTTTCAAAATTTTTCACAGTATTTTTTTCAGGTGTTTTAGATGAAATAATCACGTATATGTTTACGTTTCGAAAAAAAAAAAAGGAATTAATTTGATTTTAATATTATTTTTATAAAACGGATCACCTGTTTATGGTTTGCTATAGAATTTAATTAAAATTAATATATTATTATAAAAACAAATTATAAAAATACATACCATAAAAATATAAACGTAAAGAAAAGTTGTGTTGAAGTATTAGAACATATAAATTAAAATACATTTTCCCCACAGTTGAAGTTTGTTATTTTAAAAATTCTTGGTAACATTTACAGTCAGGAATATTTCAACAGGTTAAAAAAGAACATTATTTTTTCCCTTTTGTTGTTTTTATAATAAATAAAAACAGTTGCGATATTACTTTTTCCCTTAAAAAAATACTGTGCCATATTTTGTGTTTTAATAATCAGCTGTAAAACCATGGTAAAATATTAAGAATAAAATACTAATGATATGCAAAGGTGGTAAAGAATATTACCTTCAAATCTCCGGCGGAGGTGGTACCGTCAATAGCGTAAGGGTTGATAAGTTTATGTTAAATAGTTAAATACAATGAACTTTTCTCGAATGTTAAAAGAACACTATTTTTTCCCTTTTGTTGTTTTCATAATAAATAAAAACAGTTGCGATATTACTTTTTCCCTTAAAAAAATATTGTGCCATATTTTGTGTTTTAATAATTAGCTGTAAAACCATGGTAAAATATTAAGAATAAAATACTAATGATATGCAAAGGTGGTAAAGAATATAACCTTCAAATCTCCGGCGGAAATGGTACCGTCAATAGCGTATGGGTTGATAAGTTTATGTTAAATAGTTAAATACAATGAACTTTTCTCGAATGTTACGCTGATTTTTTTAATATATTATCTATAAAAAAAAAACTATGTTACCCCCCATCAAAAGCAGGAATTTAAATACTTTAAACATATTGTGTAAGGAGAAAAATATGAAATCCTTCAACTGATATAGTAGAGGAAAATTGAAGACAACATAAGTGTGGGAAGAAGCCACCTGATTGACAAAGTTACAAGAATGATATTAACTTTCGTTAAGTTAACTAAAAATGTTTTGTGCTAATTTAGGTATGCAGATGGCATTCTTTGTGTTTGGACGGGTACCGATAGACAATTACACCAATTTCTTAAATATTTAAATTCTATAGAAAGTTTTATAAAATTTACACTAGAAACAGAACAGGACGGAAAATTAAATTTTTTGGACCTAACATTATCTCGGAAAAATGGCACATTTGACTTTGATATACTCGTATATAGGAAAGTGTCCCATTGTCCCATTAACCGAAAGTGTCTCAGTGTCCCATTAACCGACGAAAGTGTCTCAGTGTCCCATTAACCGACGAAAATTTTAAAAATTAATTAATAACCATAAAAAAATTGCTACAAATAATGGCTGTCCTGGAAACCTCATTGATTCACTTTTAAAAAAAGAAACTTATAAAAGATTATATATTTAACGACACCTATAAGCATACCTATAAATGGAGCAAAGTCCTACTTATAAAAAAAATATCATATGAAATAACCAAAAATATTCCAAGTCACATAAAGCCAGCTTTTTACACTAATTTTAATCTCCAGAAACTCTTATTCAATGGGAAAGGCAAAAATGGAATACTTAGCAACAGTGGTGTGTATAAACTTTTATGTGCTGACTGTGATAATTTCTATATAGGAAAGACAGGAAGATCTTTTGAAAAGAGATTTCGTGAACACCAATCTGCCTTAACAAATCCTCTAATTTATTCTGAAATGGCTAATCATCGTCACCGTGAAAACTTTACTTTTTCTATCGATGATGCAAAATTCTTACATATCAGTAGGAACGGAAATAAATTGGACAGATTAGAGGCCCTAGAAATTTCTAAGTTAGTACACCAATCCAAACATCTGTTGAACAGTTATTTCACAAAAATCTCTCCGCTCTTGGCCGAAATTGTCCCATGCCTCCCTCACCCCTCAGCCACCAACCGTTGAAGCGTGTATATCGGTACCAGTTCGAACAGCATTTAGTCTTGTTTGCGCTCCCCTGAAGATGAGGTGATAGCCTTGAAACCGGTAGGGTTATACCGTCACAAAAAAGTAGAATAAACAGAGTTTGATAAAAATAAATTACAATTACTTATATGGAGTTACGTGGTTTTATAGTTAGGCCAACAATATGCGTATTTGTTCAGAGCTGCTGTGTCTAGATTCAACGTTGTTATTATGATCGCCAATCTCGGAGGAGAGGAGTTTTAAAGACAATGAAGAATGCCATCACGCCATTTCCCTGTTGGGATAGGCAGAACGGACAGTGTCAGACTTTCACACATTTTCGACCACTTATCTCGATACACATTCTTCGCCTCTTTTATTCCGTATTCTGTCACACTTTGTCACCCAGTGCATTATTTTCGGTGCATGTACTATATATGAATCTAAAAATATTGAAAATGTGCCGTGATTGACTCATGGCGTTGTGACGTTGCTCACTCATCGACAAATAGTTACTAGAAAAGGTTTGTGGGAGCTCTAGAGTGTGAAGTGTTTTGTTGTTTTATATTTATATTATTGTTTTTACTTTTATGATTATGTGCGGTGTATTGTGGGATGAAAGTTTTTGGTCTGTCTGGAGTGATGAAGTGTGAGGAGTTTGATTTCGCGTGATGTTTCCAGTTGTAATTGAGTGTCACTGCTTGCCAGGTTGATGACAATGTGCAACGGGGTTCTATATAATCCAAAATCGGAAAGAAATATCGATTTATTTTTTTCATGATATATGTTCTCAGTGAGATACAGGCAAAAGCCTAGTTTACTGGGGACACAACAAATGAATGGCAACAAACCCAGATCCATTACAATTGTGCGCCCAAATTAAATAACCTGTTGTTTTTTTCGCAAATCATGTATATTTCTTGTCATGTAAAATATAAATAAATATCGTGTAAACATTGGTAAACAGTCCGCCGGTCCATGCTTTAAAAAGCTACTGAAAAAAACTCTTAATTTCTAGTCAGTAAAAAAAACGTTTTTCATTCCTGATTTTTCTTTTCCTTTCCTCTCCACCATCTTTCATTTCCTTTTGATTGATGATATCTCACTTTATATGAAAAATAATGTTCGGCTGATTGTCCGACTTTGTGGAGTTCGTGGGCATATGCTCACGTATGTGTTTAAGGATATCGTGGGGATAGATAGTCATTTTAATGATTTATGCGACCACATAACTTTCATATACTTTTGTCTGGTTGGCTGGAAGATATTGCCGCATTGCAATAAGCCCGCCAGATTGTATTTGCAATAAAAGCGTCAAATAAATTAATGAAATGAATGTTTATTAAAAAATCATGCAAAATGTGTACACTTTAATTCAACTAGTTTCATGTTACATGCGACTCATCTCAGGGGTATTACGAACTTACTTAATTTTAAAACGAGGAAAATATCACAGATAAACTTTAGGGGCTGGCTTTGACAACCTAAAGAGAAACGAGGTGGAAACCGCTATTTCTGAGAAAAAATTAAGGAAAAGGACTATTTCTGAGTATTGTTTTTAATTATATTTGAATTTAAGTTCTTTCAACTTATTTCTGGTAAATTGGGAGAAATTTCTACGTTGTTAGTAGTTAACACATAACAGAATGGACGCAATATTTGTGGCATTATTTTATTGCAAATAGCAAAGAATTATTAAATGCTGGTAGCTAACTACACTTTGACTTTATTTTATTTTGAAGCTGGTCAAATAAAAGGAGTCTTAACTGCGACTTTTCAAAAGGAACATTCTTCTTTGAGAATCTGAAACACATTGTCTCACTATCTAAAACGACGGAGGGTAAATTTAAAAATACTTATGTTGACAAACAAATAATAGATACGACTACAGAATTTTGTCGACAGTTATTATGTCATGATAAGTCGATAATTATTTGAAATTTGATTAATCGTGTTGGCTTTGTTAAATTGTATTATTCTGTTAGGTATCTCATTACTCTTTCGTTATAAATTTCGTTATATAGGGTCTTTCGAATTGAGCGTTTTTCTTTATTAATTTTTTTTTAAATTCTCGAATAAAACACACAATTTTCTTTGATTTCTTAAAACTTTTTATTGGTCATTGAAGTATAATGTATGACATTTAAACACAAAATACTATATCCGTCAAATGTCCACCTATTCTAGCTCCACAGAAGTTCATTATTTTGTAAAAAATTTCGATGACATGTTGGCATAATTGCGGTACTAACTTACCAATAACGCGAATAATTTCATCCTTCAGCTCAGGAATTGATCGGGGGTCATTCTTAAAGACCTCGTTTTTCACGTAACCCCAGAGAAAATAGTCCAACGGTGTCATATCACGTGATCTTGGTGGCCAATTAACATCACCGTTTCCGGAGATTACAATACATAAAATAATTCAACAATTTGAACGCGTTTTTGTACCATATACGACTCCATTTTTATAAATGTCATACATTACACTTCTCAAATGTCACAAGACCCAGGCAAGTTCGCGATGCCATCTGTGTTTTATCGAAGAATAAAAAAAAACGCTTTATTTGAAAGACCCTTTATAATACAATTAAGCAACAACCTCTACCGAGAACGCATTTTCTTTAATTCATTCGTTCGTCACTCGTTCATATTTATTATAAATAACTCCATTCTGAATTTTATTATATTCGTAGAATCATACCTATATATATTTTTTTCTACTTATTCTTCTTTCACGTTTCACTGCAATACATCTAAGTTGCTTTCGATATATATTATTATAAAATCTTAAGTAATCAGATTTTTATTTTTGAGATACGCAATATATTTTTTTCCCAATAAGTTTCAAAATTCAAATCAAGTTTTTCCTTATTTATATATTTTTTTAGAAATTTCTCAGTTTATCCATAAGCTGACCAGCTTTATAAAATATGTAACTTCCTATTTTTGTGTTAAGTCAAATGTTTTCAAAACGTTACAATTTCAATAGAAGCTTAAAAAAATATTGTAGATGCAAACCAATTCGATTTTAGTGAATTCATAGTATACGTAAATGGTTTGACACTGGGATAATACGTTGTGTGTTTATTCATGGAGCATTTATAGGGTTGGAAAAGTCCCGGCTAGATGGCAATGCAGAGAAGGTGTGAATCTCGTGAAAATTTCTTAGGGATGCTGAGCAAATAAATATTCAATTAATTGAACCCATTTCAATTAGAAACGCCGTTTGTCATTAATAAAATATTTATATTAAATATTTAAATAAATGAAACTTTATTTTATAATGATATTCAACTATCAATTATTAGGAATAACCAATAATTTTTTTGTTAAATATTATAATATGTTGTTCCATAATGTTCATGTCAAAACCTTTGATGATAGCACATATTTTAAAAAACTGTGAGGTGCATTAAAAAATACGTAATATTGAAGTATGTTTCAAAATACTCGTATAACGATATCTGTGAACAGAACATTATACTTTTTGTATAAAACGAGTTAAATTTCTCTTTCATCTAAGATTCAAACCACATGAAATTTTAATGAAATAAAATTATTCGTTCATAAAAAAATGTTAAATTATTTCAAAAACACATCAAAAGAGGACTCAATTGATAAACATAAAAAAACTCTCAAATGCCATAAATCATTGTTTTATATTTAACAATTGTCAAAACCATGAACGAAAATGTAAGGTTTGGGTTTGGATATATATGTATATATGTGAATTTATATTTTTTTATTAAAGTTTAAAGCGATTTAAGGTAAATAAATAAAAAAAACTGATTACTTGTATTCATCTTATTTTTTTATTTATTTAACACTTTTATTGCAAATACAATCTGGCGGGCTTATTGCCAGGTGGCAATCTCTTCCAACCAACCAGACAAAAGTAAATGAAGCGAGTTACGTGGTCGCATAAATCATTCATATGACTATCCATTCCCACGAAATCCACAAACATATACGTGAGCACATGCTCACGAACCCCACAAAGATGGACAATCACCCGAACATTATTTTTCATATAAAGTGAGATATCATCAATAAAAAGGAAACGAAGGGATGGTGGAGAGGAAAGGAAAAGAAAAATCAGGAATGAAACACGTTATTTTAATGACTAGAAATTAAGAGGTTTTTCAGTCGCTTCTTAAAGCATGTCAAGGACGGAGCGAGTCTTATATTGGTTTGTAACTGATTCCAGAGTCTCACTTCATGGACAGTAAAGGACGATGTAAAGAAAGAGGAGCGGTGAACTGGAAAGGCCAATAAACAATCTCTGTTTGAGCGTAGCGCTAATCCATGATTGGAAAGACGTTGAAAATTCTCGACGTGATAAGAGGGGGCGGCGGGAGAGTAAAGGATATTATACAATAGAGACAGTATGTGAATTTGGCGTCTATTTCTGACATTCATCCAGTTTAATGTCTTCTGGTATGAAGTTATATGATCGTACTTACGTAGGTTGAAAATGAATCTTAGACACACATTTTGAAGACGCTGTAATCTTATGAATTATTTGAATAAAAAATACTCCAATTATTTGAGAACTCTTCTGTTTTTATAAGGATGAAGGATAAAGAGAGACAATGAAGAAATCATTCAAGGAAAAGATGCATTTATGGTGTGGAGGAAAATATCCAAGTGCTGAGAGGAGTCTGGGGTATGGGGCTAGAAAGAAGTACAGAGCAGTTATCTCCACGATTTTCTATACAAACAGAATACGTCTCGTTAACATACGAATACTCGTATATACTTCTTGGCACACATATTCTTTTGTTATATTTTCTCAAACTATCTGTCTAATTTACTTGTGTTAATAATAAAAAGTCAAATTTTATCTGCTAAGTTCCAACTCTATAATATTTTAAGCACTAAAATATATATTCTCAACAAAATACTTCTGTCTCTTTCAATCAGTTTTTTTTTACTAAATTGACCGTTTTCAATGTCCAGGCCACAATTTTTAATATTAAGGTGAGCACTAGCACACCGATGTGTGTAATCATTTGTAATTATTGTCCGGTTGGTTGGAATATGTCACCATTTAGCTATTAACTCGCCATTTATATACTAAACTTATACAAATGCCTTAATCGTACAAAAATTGTGTGTTTTATGTACTCGTATATGTTCGTTTATTCAATATATGTATATGTTCAATATATGTATAACTTATGTACATGTTCGTTTATTCAACGTGTTCATCTCATAAGTGTAGTTTTTGGTCTCAAAAGTGTGATCGGATCATGTGAGTGATATTTTGAAAGAAGAAAACGTACAAAGTCAAAAAAATGTTAGACTTGCATGAGAAGGTGTATAGATATAGAAAACGCTTAAGATCTGTTGATATGAGAAAGTTGGATATGGTTTTATTTACCTACCCTGATAGGGAAATGGCGTAATGGTTTGTTTGTATGTAAAAGTGCAAAATACGCCTAAATAACCAAAAATGCTTCTTTGTTGCATAAAAAACGCAATAATATAAAACATTACTTTTTTATATTCAAATCACAAAATTAACAGAAATAATATCATCTACAAGAGTACACAAAAAATGTAAATCCAATAAACGTAAAAAAGTTTCATAAATGACCCTTGACTCAAAAGACCCACTTAGCACTCGTTAAATCATTTAACCCTCAAAACTCTAACTTAACCGTGTTAAGGGAACTAGAGTGTTAAATATCACTAAGTATAATAGTTAAATAAAAAACAAAGTTTAATTACATTTTCTACAGTTAATCTAAAATGTGTACGTTTTCTTGTATATTTCTCGTATCTGAAATATGTATTGACGAGTTTTAAGGATTGTACTGACATACATGCGTACCATCACACCGTCTCCTTGTTAGGATAAGTCGAGAAGAGATAGCGCCAGACTTTCCTATCGCGACACATATCTTTCGCCTCTTTTTCTTCCGTTTAACTCCTCAGTTAAACCAACATGTATTTTGTTCCGACTATTTACTTTGTAATAAAAAAAAGTATTTAGTTATTAACCGAATTCTTCAGCGGTGCTGTATAAATTCAGCGGTGCTGTAAAATTTCTAAGAATGAGTTCAAATAACTAAAAAAAAAAACATTTTCTGTTAGAAAATTTCAAATGTGTAGTTTTTTTAATTAATGATTTATGTTACCACACTATAGTGTAAACAACCACAAAAGCACTACTCGTAAATCATGAGTTGCCAAAGTTAATATTTCAAGTTATCATTACAGAAAACTGATTTTACCTTGAGAATTCCTGCACCTAACAAGAAGTATTGGCGTTTATTTTCTCTATCTATGGCAAGGTTTAGAATAATCGGACTTAAAAGATATTGTATACTGTCAACTTACTCCATACGTTGCCCGGGCAGCTGCAGAGACGCCATTATGAAACTATCGACGTAACATAAAATTTTATATCCAATCCTTGCTCGACATAATACTTATAACATATCTATTAAAATATAAAATATGAATATACCAATATAGAGTTAAACATGGAAAAAATAATCAAGTGCAAGGATTTAAATTCAATCAATAATGACAAAATGAAGTCTTGAGTAAGAAATACTAAAATCTCTCTCGAAAGCTACTAGTTAGCTTTCTTTTTTAATGTAACTCCAACTGTATATCGTATAGTAAAAAAGTATTTTTTGAATGTTGCTCATTTTCTGTCTCGAAATTGGAATAAACCGTGTTTAATGAAACAAATTACAATGTGATATTAAATAATTTTTTACACATTTAAATACGAGGCATATCCACAAAGTAAGTGTACTGAATTTTTGTAGGTTACAATTTTTTTATTTAAACAAAAAAATAACGTGGTTACCGTAGTACATATGTAAGCTATTTTTCGACATAGTCACCATTCCTCTCAATGCAGGTGGTGAAGCGGGGTATCAACTTTTTGATGCCTTCCTCGAAGTAGTTTCCCGCCAACCCCTCCGTCCACTTCTCCACCTCTTCCTTAACCTCCTCGTCGGTTGAAAACCTTTTTATACCCATGTGCAGCTTCAGGGAGGTAAAGAGATAGTAATCTGAAGGTGCTAGGTCAGGGGAATGTGCGGGATGGTTCAGGACAACCCATTTAAACGAGGCGAGCAGTTCCGTCTGGCATTGTCGTGCAACAGGCAGACTCCCTTTGTCAGCATGCCTCTCCTCTTGTTCTGAATCGCCCTCCGCATTGTTTTTAGGGTCTCACAGTATCTTGCAGAGTTGATGGTCTCCCCTTGAGGCATATATTTAATTAAAATTATGCCTTGACAGTCCCAAAACACGGATGCCATGATTTTCTTGGCTGAAATTGTGGTTTTGTACTTTTTGGCGGAGGGTGAAGTAGTGTGCAACCCAAGTTTCATCTCCAGTAACGATGGAGCGGAGAAATTCATCTCCATGGAGTTTGCAGCGCCTCAAAACTCTTGCCCGGCCTCCACTCGATTCAACTTGGCGGGAGATGGGATTAACATTTTTCACGAAACGTGTTGTCGCGTCGACACTTCTCAACGTACTGACCTCGAACCGGTCTCGTTGCGGAGGAGAAGGGTCAGACTACACGGAAGTGTAGCCAACATGTCGAAAATAAAATCCATCCGGTCGTGAGAGCCTCAGTACACTTAGTTTCTGGATACGCCTCGTACATCTGGTATATCACAGGTGAAACCTTCAATGCTTGCATATTTTAAATATTTTTTTTCTTTCACGTATTTCCTCCCTCATTTACCGCAATATTTTTGTCAAAATAAATAAAAGTGGCATCATACATGGCAGGCGAAGAAACAAAACGTGTATTGTAACGTTAATAAATATGCTTTGCATTCCTTTTCTTGTATTCCTTCCCGTTCCGTTGCCGAGGTAGAAACCCACGCCGAGCTCGCTCACGAATCACGAAACGAGTCCTTAACAATTTTGTGACAAGCATTAAGTGTACAAGACACAATTCAATATTTATGATAAAAATTAGAGCATTAACATTGGAAACAAAAAAAACTGCCCAAAAGGATGAAGTTTATCTATTAAATTTTCATTGAATGAATAAATTACATACCATCACACCGTCTCCCTGTCAGGGTAGGCAGATAATAGAAAACGCTGTTTTGCCCCTTCTCCATCCATACATCTTTTCATGCGGCTCCTACGATTTCTCTGACTTTTCATATTTCGTTCTTTCAAAATATCAAACACTTGATCCAACTATACTTTCTTTAGTCTTCCTCTGCCACACCTTCCAATCACATTGGCACTGTGTGTAATATTAAATTTGTTTTGTAAGTCTCTCTTCGTTCGTTTATTCAACATGCCCAAATCATCTAAGAGTAATCTTCTTCATCTTACTTAACACATCAGTCTTAAATTACCATCCCCTTAATCACTTCAATCCGTATTCTTTCATACAATGACAACATATATTCTTCTAAGTGCGCGCAATTCTACGTCATTTATTCGACTTCTTACAGTCGTGTTCGACGTCTACGTTTCACTCCTATACATCAACATTGTTACTTAAATACTCTTGCAGACTATCGTCTTGGCAGATTTTATCACTCTCGAGAAATCAAACGTCTAATTATTCCAATCGATTTACAAGAGAACGGGAAGAACATCGAAAGAGTCAGACGTACTCGTATTTGAAGAAACAAATTGGTTTATATAGAAAACGATATTAATTTTGATTAAGTTAACAGTTAAGTCATTAAACCTTAAAGCCACTGAACCGATCACTTTACACATAAACTACACTACACATAAAGCCGAATGTGTTATAATCATAAATCAGACGATCTACAAAGGTTCCCTTGCTATTCGACTTCACTTGGTAAATTTTCTAAGGTTTTCTTACCAAACATGTTTTTCTGACCGTATGCCGATGTAGATACCTTATCTAATGGCCGCAGCCACAACCTTCTCATCTTTACACCTAACTTATTTATATTTAATTTGTAATACTTCTATTTTATCTATAAGGATGAGTTAGTGTTCCGAGCTAGAACGCCATTGAAGGGAGTGTGCAAAACGGCGCTATATAAATTGCAATTTTATAATAATTATTAAGCGTTTTTGAAAATCAAAAATTTTTTGTACATTGATATTCTGTAATATTCAATAGAATAGTTACGTCTTCTTATATTCCGTACTTAAAGCTTTCGATCTCTGAATGTTCAATCTACTTGTATATCGTGTATAGTGGGCTTGACTCGCACACATTTCGCTGAAGAGTTAGTTGCACAATCCGTGAATTGTAATATCTGTATTCGTCCGGAACTCACGGATGTTGGGAAGTTTCGCGATAAAGATTTGGGTCATTACAATAAAACAGGGGGTAGAGCTTTACTCCCCTTTTTCTGCTCCTCGCAGAGATTATTATTTGCCAGTTTATGCTTTGAAAACGTGCGCTTTCATTGCCCAAGTTTTTAAATCAGATTTAACCGAGTTCAACAACTCGCTTTCCCTCCAATCATTTTTGTATCATTTAAAATGAATCAAAGTTTAAAAGCGTTCACTGAAATTCATTGTGCTAAACATTTTATCGCTTGAATTATGTAATTGTTACAGCGTAGCATTTTTGGAGTTTTGTGAACAGTTTAAAAAGTGCTTTTCTTCTTGAAATCACTTTGAGAGTTGACCTTCCATTAATAATTATATTATTCATACTGTCTTATATTTGATTATTTTATTTAGAGGGAGGGTAATGCTAAGAAAAACTGTTATATATTATTAATATATTATATTATTGATTCATAAATTTTAAACTTGGAATACCGCATGAAGAAAGAAATTATCCCAACTAATTAAATGCAGTGAAACTCTTGAAGCTGTGTGACAGAAGAAAAACAGCCGATATAGTACTGCTATACAAAATCATTCACTCAGTGATTGATGCACCTCACTTACTCGCGAGCATTTCATTTCGTATTCCCACTAGATCCACAAGACAGCTCAATCCCTTTTATACCGAAAATTGTTATACTAACTATAAAATCAACTCCTCTATAATTCGTATGCAAAGACTTGGAAACGAGTTTTGCAACAATTTAGATATTTTTAATATAAGTATATATAGTGTTTGCTAGAATATTACAACAATATTTAGAAATAGCTACTAGCTTTGTGCTCTCCTTTATTAATATAAATAACGTAATATAAACCAAATATTAAGGACAATATTTTGCCTCTGGAGTTGAGTAACCCTGCATCAACATGTGTGAAGCTTTTAATTCTGCAAAGCAACTTGCATCTCGTTCCACTAATGAGGCCATGTGTTTTATATCTCTCAATATATATCCATAAAATTCCCACAAAACTCCCAAAGATTATTAAATAATTTTAAAACGATGACTGTTATCTATTATTACTACTGCTTTTTGTATCTTCATGTTAGTTTAAGATAAAGTTTTGTATTATTTGTCAATAATTTTAAGTACTTGTATAACCTGTCACATGTTCATTTGTATATAAAGACACTGTTATGTCGTTAATTAAATAAATAAATAAATAAATTATTGTAAAATAAATTAAATATATAAATGTATGACATTAATAACGTGTGAAAAAGACATAAGGCCAAGACAGAATCAAAGGATAAAATTGTTAAAATTTTAACGAAAGTGAGAGAATAAAAATATAGAAAACGAAAGAGCATGTATAACGAGATAAATAAGGGTGGATGAGGAAAAATTTGTGTAAAAGTGATTAATTTTTTCCTCTGATTACTCCAAAAGGGACACTACGTGGTGGTTTGTTTTAAAGTGGTAAATGACTACATTCATGTGGTGAATAACGGATATCTCAAAAATATCTTGATTGAAATGTTATTATTTTTTTACATTGCATAACTTTGTTATTCAACAAATAATAAGCGCTAAAACAAAGTAATTTATTGTTAAATATTCTAATATACGTTGTTCTACAAAGTAAAAGTCGAACCTAATGATAAAGTACTGATTTTCTGAGGTGTTTCAGATCATTTCAAGTTTGTAAGTAAACAAAATTTTTATAGGAATTATTTAGGACAAGATATTAACGTATTAACTTTTTTTAATAAGAAACTAATGCTTCAATCGTATATTTAAAATGCTTTTAGAAAAAATAATACATATTCAAAAGTTTTGTTGTTGAATCACAGTTATTATTAACCTTTCCCTTCCTGTGCTAAAAAAAATCCGCGTGTTCCGGTGCTATGCATTCAATACACATGTAAAAATAAGCGATATATATATGGGAAAAATAAGAATATTCATGGCCAATCGCTAAATTCATTGAATTTGAAGTCAGAAGTGATAATAATGGAAATTCAATTGCTGAAAACATGAAAAAAACATCGGCCGACGTTCACAAAACGGGCAAAGCGACCACCTCAAATGGATGCCCGCGAGCTACTGAAGTGAGAGAAGCAAGCGACCTGAGATTCTATTTCTTGCGTTCCCATGTAACGAAGTAGAATGAGAGTGAGACGTGAATAGTGTCGCTTTCTCACCTATAGCGGTTTTTTTAGAATTAATATACCTACGTCACACACGGCACACGTTTGATTGTATTGATGAATTTATTCCCAATTTCCACAAAATATATCTGATGTGGCCGATAAGTGCTAATTATTATTAATTTTATATTTTCATTCAATGCGTGAATGTATTACGGCAGAATATCTAAAATCTGAACCCAGTATTTATTATATTTATAGAGATATTAAAGTTTTTAGAAGCAATGTGTACTAGTTACACATCAGAGGGAAGGAAGGGTTAAAGCAATTATTTAACTTTAATTTTGTATCATATTATTTCGCAGTCGACTAGTTTCAATCGATATCTATTCTGTTATATAACGGTTTGAAACTCAATGTATAGAACGAGTATTTGAACAAACGCAGTATGTTTTGTCCCTATCCAGTTGTTGAAATGGAATGCGGACAACTTCCTGCAGGACACAGTAATTAGTATGCTAGGAATGCAATCCACACAAAACGGTGTTTTGATTCTCGGCATCCCCTTTAGTGCTATTTACAACACTCGGCCTAACAATTTGAATTACTAGAAATTATATATACATCGACGATTAAACTTTTCCTTACTATTATTCATTCGCTTACTATTAAACAAAATATTTGGCTTATCAGATATTTTAACTTGAAATATGTGAAACTTTATTTTAAAATATTAAACGATTAATTAATTTGTCAGTTCATTAATTTCATTAATCTCAGCTAACAGTATTTCTAGTTCCAATCCCGAGGCTGTTATTATTTGTTATAAGACCAGTGCTTGGGTCAAATTTGTCATGTACGAGTTACTGTCGACTACCCACATCGGAAGTCCAAAGAAAAATGTTTAAGGGGCGTGGCACCTTCTTGTGTTTATCTCTAATGTTTCTTAATTCATTGTCAAAATAAATTTATTTCTGAAGACAACAATCTTATATGTTAATTAGATTTATAGCATATCTTAAAGAGGTATATTTTTTTGTTTTTATCGGTTTGATAATATGTTTTGCTCTGTGACAATTTTGTGACTTTCAGAGATGGTTCTGTTTCGTTTGAAAGGCTTTACCAAAAAGCTAGTTTTTTAATTTTTATGACGTATGTAAAACTTTAAGCTTACTATCTTTAAAATGATGCGATATCCCTGTGTTATGGTTTACTTATTCTGAATTATTTGCTATTAGATAGACAACGCTTATGTTAATGTGTTCAAATGACTATATCTGTTTCTGTCATTCCAAGATAAACACTTCTAAAAGCCCATTCAATTTTATAGACGTCGCTCTGTGTAGCTTATTTTGCTTATAAGTAAATGTTCAGTAAAGATTTTCTATTCCACCTAGACCTTGTTGTAGACAACCTATTTATTTATTTAACACTTTTACTACAAAAATATCGTGCGGGCTTATTGCCAGGTGGCAATAACTTCCAGCCAACTAGACAAATATAAATAAAGCAAGTTAAACGGTTGCATAAATCATTCACACGACTATCCATCCCCACGAAATCCATAATCAAATACGTGAGCATATGCCCACGCGCCCCACAAAGACGGACAATCACCCGAACATTATTTTTCATATAAAGTGAGATATCATCAATCAAAAGGAAAGGAAGGGATGGTGGAGAAGAAAAGAAAAGAAAAATCAGGAATGAAACACGTTATTTTACTGACTAGAAATTAAGAGTTTTTTCAGTCCCTTCTTAAAGCGTGCCAAGGACGGAGCGAGTCTTATAATGGTTTGTAACTGATTCCAGAGTCTCACTGCATGGACAGTTAAGGGCGACGTATAAAAAGAGGAGCGGTGAACTGGAAAATCCAATAAACAACCTACTGGGTTGTGTGTGAAAACCGCTTCCATCCAACCAAGAATACCTCCGTAGCTTGCTTGCTAAGACGCCTGTCTTCCGATTCGTGGATTTGCAGGTTCGATTCTTATCGGTACCCAACGGTACATATAAAAAAGTTTCCCTTTTAATTTTCACTAAAAACCTCTTTAGAATGTTTCTGTTTGATAGAAAAATATTTCCCATAAGGTGAAAAAACGCCAGTTTGTACTGTATACAACGGAAGTGTAATCAATAAAACGTCAGGTTGTACTATATACAACGAAAGTGTGATAAATAAAATGTCAAGTAATACTGTATACAACGAAAGTGTGATCAATAAAACGTCAGAATATACTGTATACAACGAAAGTGGGATCAATAAAACGTCAGATTGTACTGTATACAACGAAAGTGCGATCAATAAAACGTCAAGTTATACTGTACACAACGAAAGTGTGATGAATAAAACGTCAGGCTGTACTGCATACAACGAAAGTGTGATCAATAAAACGTCAGATGATACTGTATATAACAAAAGTGTGATCAATAAAACGTCAGGTTGTACTGTAAACAACGAAAGTGTGATCAATAAAACGTCAAGTTGTGCTGTACACAACGAAAGTGGGATCAATAAAACGTCAGGTTGTACTGTTTACAACGGAAGTGTGATCAATAAATCGTCAGGTTGTACTGTATACAACGAGAATGTGATCAATTAAACGTCAAGCTGTACTGTATACAACGAAAGTGTGATCAATAAAACGTCAGGTTGTACTGTATGCAACGAAAGTGTGATTAATAAAACGCCAGGTTGTACTGTATACATCGAAAGTGAGATCAATAAAACGTCAGGTGGTATTGTATACAACGAAACTGTGATCAACAAAATGTCAGGTTGTACTGTATACAACGAAAGTGTGAGCAATAAATCGTCAAGTTATACTGTACACAACAAAAGTGGTATCAATAAAACGTCAGGTTGTACTGTATACAACGAAAGTGTGATCAATAAAACTTCAGGTTATACTGTATACAACGGAAGTGTGATCAATAAAACGTCAGGTTGTACTGTATACAACGAAAGTAGGATCAATAAAACGTCAGATTGTACTGTTTACAACGAATGTGCGATCAATAAAACGTCAAGTTATACTGTACACAACGAAAGTGTGATCAATAAAACGTCAAGTTGTACTGTATACAATAAAAGTGTGATCAATAAAACGTCAGTTATACTGTATACATAGGAAGTGTGATCAATAAAACGTCAGGTTGTACTGTATAAAACGAGAATGTGATCAATAAAACGTCAGGTTGTACTGTATACAACGAAAGTGTGATCAATAAAACGTCAGGTTGTACTGTATACAACGAAAGTATGATCAATAAAACGTCAGGTTGTACTGTATACAACGAAAGTGTGATGAATAAAATGTCAGGTTGTACTGTTTACAACGAAAGCGTGATCAATAAAAAGTCAAGTTATACTGTACATAACGAAAATGGGATCAATAAAACGTCAGGTTGTACTGTATACAACGAAAGTGTGATCAATAAAACGTCAGGTTATACTGTATACAACGAAAGTGGGATCAATAAAACGTCAGGTTGTATTGTATACAACGAAAGTGCGATCAATAAAACGTCAGGAGGTACTGTATACAACGAAAGTGTGATCAATAAAAATATGTTAAAAAAGCCTTAAGTAAAAAAACCCGAACCCATCTGTTAAAAGAAGCGAGATTTTAATAAAGCATCAATTCTAAAGAACTAATAGGTTGCTAACCTTATTTAGTATTACAAATAACAATAAAATATCATATGTTTTAATTTGTTTTATCAAACACTGTTTATTCCACTTTTTATATAACGATATAACCTTACCGGTTTCAAGGCTTTCACCTCATCATCAGGGGAGCACAAACCATATTTGTTTGTGCTCCCTGATAATGAGGTGAATGCCTTGAAACCGGTAGGATTATACCGTTACAAAAAGTGGAATAAACATTGTTTGATAAAACAAATTACAATGTCTTTAAACCTCCACAATGTTAATGCCTTAACTATAAACAATATAATTCAATAAAATATGTGTAAACTGTTGTATGTAATCGGTCGAAAAATATGTGTATACTGTTGTATGTAATCGGTCGAAAAATATGTGTATACTGTTGTATGTAATCGGTCAAAAAATATGTGTATACTGTTGTATGTAATCGGTCAAAAAATATGTGTATACTGCTGTATGTAATCGGTTAAAAAATATGTGTATACTGTTGTATGTAATCGGTCAAAAAATATGTGTATATTGTTGTAGGTAATCGATCGAAAAAACTTTTGATTTATTGTTTTACCTTAGTTCATTTAAAATAACAATCGAATTCTGAATTTCATAACAACAATAATCGGAACCCTGAAATAAAATCAGGATAGTAAATTGAAAATTATGGTGTACGTGTTATGTTACTAAGGTACCATTCGTAAATTATGTTGTACGTGTTATGTTACTAAGGTACCATTCGTAAATTATATTGTACGTGTTATGTTACTAAGGTACCATTCGTAAATTATGTTGTACGTGTTATGTTACTAAGGTACCTTTCGTAAATTATGTTGTACGTGTTATGTTACTTAGGTACCATTCGTAAATTATGTTGTACGTGTTATGTTACTAAGGTACCATTCGTTAATTATGTTGTACGTGTTATGTTACTAAGGTACCATTCGTAAATTATGTTGTACGTGTTATGTTACTAAGGTACCATTCGTAAATTATGTTGCCCCGACAGTTTCAATTCCGATTCATGGTTTTCAAACAAATAATTTAACTCTAAAGTAAGATTTATATGAGTAGTCTAACTCTTTCATAAGTGTTTCAGCATTATGACAGTATATGGCATTGTTTAGTTAGGAAACACGTAAGGATTAACAAGTTTCGGTCGAATTTTTTTTTATATTCTCATGATTTTTTTTTAATGATAGATATGACCGAAGTCAAAAATGCATGTATCATTCGAGGGGAGTAGCACAATGCGGCGCTTGAACCGGCGACCTTCCGCACTGAAGTCCAGCACGTTACCACGTGGCTATACACCTCGGTTGATGAATTAAAACTTTCAACTGTCGTAAGTTCGCGTAAATAGCTTTTGACACATTTGAATTGATAACGGTTTTGTATGTTTTAAGCAGGAGTATGGAAACCAATTGAAACTTATATCGATGCTATCACCGACACTATAATTCACCTTATTAAAATATGTCAAATCAATCCTTCGAACCAGAACAATACTAGGAAACATATCAGATTTCTTTATAATGAATGTTTTCATATAAATATTACTTACCTGAAAGTAGTCAATGAAAACAAATGTGTATTCTTGAAATATTTCGTTAAAAATATATATTATAACTTTCTTGTGAGAGTTTCTAAGAGCGTTTACCTCATTAAAAGTCACCCTAGGGTTAAAGTATTCACTCAATGACGCAGTTCCCGTCTCGATCAAGATAACGTCCATAGGTCACACATGGCACTCGACTATAGTGCAGGAAGACATCAATTTGTACTCGTAAGGATAGTTTCTTCCTGTGACAATGCACGGTATTGCATTGGGGTGAAATTACTGTGCGGGTCAGTAAAGTTAGTAAGAGTTTTCTGGAGGAAGTCAATATCCTGTTGATGCTTTGCAAAGTACTGGGAAATATAAGTTAGAATTTATTTATAGAAATATTTATTGAAGGACAATTTATAAAGTGTCTTCGTGGGACCGGCTATATTTCGGGAACCACACCCACTATTATAAAAATATTAAACATAATATAAATAAAACATATGTTTTGAATAGCGATAGGAAGGATTAAGCTGCAACATTTATATTGAGTACTTTTTCGCATGTGTACATTTGTGATAAAACATTAAAAAAGAAAAAAACCTACTTTCAGGACGGCAATTTTTTAAATGACATATTCTCAATAGGTCCTAAACGAAAATGTGTCAAAAAGATGATTTACTAATTAACCTTCTTATTATATTAATTAAAAACCACACTAGACTAAAAATAAGTCGTCAAATTAAATTAATACACTTCATTAAAATAAAAGGAACGTTTAAAATGTCCACACGCTGACACTGTTGAGAAGTGTAATAAAAAATATCGATTATTTAAATTGAAACATTTTATTTAAGAAATCAAATGCGAACATCTTTTTCGATAGAAGTGACTTAAATATTGCACCATTGTGTGAAAGTAACATTACTCTAATTTGTCCAATTTATTTCCGTTACTACTGATATGTAAGAATTTGGCATCATCGATAGAAAAAGTATGATTCTCACGGCGACAATGATTAGCCATTTCAGAATAAATTAGAGGATTCGTTAAGGCGGATTTGTGTTCACGAAATCTCTTTTCAAAGGATCTTTCCTATATAGAAATTATCACAGTCAGCACATAAAAGTTTATACACACCGCTGTTGTTAAGTATTCCATTTTTGCCTTTCCCATTAAATAAGAGTTTCCGGAGATTAAAATTTGTGCAAAAAGCTGGCTTTATGTGAATATTTTTGGCTATTTCGAACGATGCTATTTTATAAATAGGACTTTGCTCCATGTATAGGTATGCTTATAGGTATCGTTAAATATGTAATATTTTATAAGTTTCTTTTTTGTTTTGTTTTTTAAAAGTGAATCACTGAGGCTTCCAGGATAGCCATTATTTGTAGCAATTTTTTTTATGGTTATTAATTCCTTTTTAAAATTGTCGTCGGTTAATGGGACACTGAGTAATCTATGAAGCATATAGTTAAAGGCGGCAAATTTATGGTTATTTGGATGGTTGGAAGTTGTTGGAATTATAGAGCCTCAATGCGTGTCTTGTCTATATATATGAAAGTCAAATGTACCATTTTTTTGAGATAATTTTATTTTAATAATTATTTTTTTCTTTAATTGATAAATACTTCACTTTTATATTTACTATAAATATTGTTCATAAATTTGTAAGGGTGAATAATAATTTGAGTATTTTTGACGAACATGTAAAATCTTAACTTTAATCTGGTTGGTTGAAAGAGATTGACACCTGGGAACAAACCCACAACCTTTTGTTAGAACGAAATGTCAAATTAATAAATTACTTTCTTTCCAGACCAGAAAGTTTTTAGGCACTTTAGCGAATCGGTCATTAAGGAACGAGATGATGATGGTTGTTGATAAATAAATAAAACACGTTAGATCGCAATGCGGAAAGAGAGAGTGTTTATTTTTATAGTAACGTAGGTATTTATATGTTTTTGGAATGTGCACGAGAGTGCGCTCGCGATATGCTTCTGTCTCGCTTCTGTGAATGCAAATAACGATTAATATCGTATGTGGGTGATATTTTATTTACGAAACTGGCGAGACAGCGAGGTGCGTTCTCTCTCTAGTATGGAATGCGGCGCGATGCTCGGCCGGCGTCAATGGTTGGCATGTGACCTTTGGACTGTTTACTATAATTTATCGAGGTATCCGAAGGTCGTTTCATCGGTCATTGACAGTATGTATGCGACAATATTCAGCGACGACCGTGGATCCCTACAGCACTATCAGGAATCAATCCTGAAACCTCCGGGTGAAATTGAAACATCTTACTAACTAGGACATGAGGTCGCGTTAGTATATTAAGGAAAGCTGAAAGAAAATTTTACTATTTTATTTAATGTACTTACATTGTGATAAAGCTTTTTTTATACAAACGAAATAAAGGGTTGTTGAATTTAGTGTATTTATCGAACGGGAAATAAAACCCTTAAACCTTTAAGTGAATTCGTGATTTATATTTCGAATATCAATGAACTCGATAAAAAAAGCAAATTCAATTAAATTTGGTGAAAGAAAAATTCTTTTGTTTTTATTAAAAGTAGTAAAAATGCTTTATGCTGACGTCAAAAACCAATAACCAACAACCGTGACCTTAAAACAATTCATTCGATTCCCCACACAAACAATGGGAACAAATGGTGTGAATCATATTCCCAGGCAAACATAATATTTAAATAAACAGGCTTGAGGGTGAAACAAATGTACAAAGTTCAATTTACTTTTGGAGCGAATTGTCTAAGACCTCATCTGGGATTCAGAAGACATATAAAATTGGGCCGACAAATCATATTTCGGAGAACATCCGCGTTGTCCCTAAAGAGGCTTTAAAATATGGAACCGGGGGTGAATTCAGAATTACTTTTATCAACAGTAATATCTTACATGGCTCCGTTTCATACGAAAAACCTTTTTACTCACCATAATCAATTTTTCGCAATCGCTTCGGAGCATTTAGTATAACTTCGCAACGGATCTTCAACTGAAAATATGCCGATATCTTTGTGAGTGGAAACTTTTGCATTTGTAATATGAAACTTTTTTGTGCTTTGATAAAGTTTGTTAAAACCAAAGTTGTGTATAGTTAAAACTGGTGAGCTTATTGCTATTTAGTAATCTCTTCTAAACAACCATAAAGATGGCATGTTGTATTACTCTTTAGTTGTTTTATTTATATTTTTTAACAACGATGCAATAATCTTTACAAAACTATTTACAAAAAAGTCGTGAGTGCTTCATTTTTACAACACTTACAAATCAATTCTCAAATGAAAAAAAAAACAATTATACAAAACCAAATAAAAAGATAGATTAACACAATAAAACAATCAAAATAATATATAAATAGGTACATAGATCCAAATGATTTAAAAAAAAAAAAAACAAGTACTCAGCTGATTACACGATACCAGGTCGTCTCGAGTCAGTTGCATGCACCTCACCACACTTAGTAATAATCTGGACATTCGTTAGGAAAGAATAGTACAGTACAAATTCAATACCTTATAAATCATGTAATTAGCCTTCTTTTATAGCTCAATAGACTGGTAAAATATTTAAGCGATCTCAGCAAATAGATTTCCCTAAAGATGCATTCAATATACATAGTACAACGTTATATAAAGGACACTTAAGTTAATTTAATTTTAATCATTTTATAAGTAAATAGATTTCTACAAACTGTAATAAACCAGGGATTTTTGACCGTCACTTTACACTCTCAAAAGTATTTATTTTTGTAAGAAAGACCATGTTTTAGGTCTTGCTTTTTATCAAGCAACTCATATCGTTTCAAAAACCATAGATCGTTTCTAAAACAGAACAGCCACGAATTCAAAGGCTGTGAAGTACCATGCTAGAGGCTGACCAGGGTTGAAACGTTTTATGACCTCAGTAGTGTCCAATAAAATCATTCCTATGATACCCCTGCACGTATGCGAATTGGTAAAGTGTTCATATTTAAGAGCTCTATCCAAATTGGTCCATAGTAACATGACACCTAAACAATATGGCCCATAGTAACATGACATCTAAGCAATATGGTCCATAGTAACATGACACCTAAGCAATATGGACCATAGTAACATGACACTTAAGCAATATAGTCCATAGTAACATGGCACCTAAGCAAGATGGTCCATAGTAACATGACATCTAAGCAATATAGTCCATAGTAACATGACACCTAAGCAACATGGTCCATAGTCAAATGACACCTAAGCACTGCTCTCATAAAAAATCGAGATGATTCTGCCTAAAAAGAGCTTCGTGATATGAAGTAGAAACACATGTAGCGAGAATTTATGTAATTAATGCAGTAACAAAGTAATTTAAAGTTGAATATGTTTAAAAAAATTAGTATGCCGGGAGGCCCCCACTAATGGAGTCTTCGTAGAACTACTGGAATAGTATGTACGTAAACTCATAGTTAGTCATTGATAATACTACCACACGTGGAAAGGTAACAATAACTTTTTTACTTAATTTTCGGGTACCATTGAAAATCGAATCCGAAATTTCTGGTTGAAGTAAAGGGTCTTACCAGCTAAGCCACGGAGCTCAACACTCGCCTTTAGTTCCAAGTCCGGGTAGAAATCATCTTAAATTGAATATACTCGTTGTAATTTATTTTTAACAAACACTGTTTATTCCACTTTTTTATGACGGTATAACCCTACCGGTTTCAAGGCTTTCACCTCATCTTCCGCTCCCCTGAAGATGAGGTGAAAGCCTTGAAACCGGTAGGGTTATACCGTCATAAAAAAGTGGAATAAACAGTGTTTGTTAAAAATAAATTACAATGTCTTTAAACCTCCACAACGTTAATGCCTTAACTATAAACAACATATGAATATACTCGTATTTTAGTGCTAACACGAGATCTTATTTCATAAAATGTAAGTTTTGGTCATTCATTTAAATAGTAAAGCGATGCTTTTAAGAAAATTTAGTCAGAATAACGTACCGCTTCAGGCCGCGTGACCACAACAAACATTCTATTGTCGCCATTATGTGGCCGTGGGTGGGGGTGCAAAAAACAGGGAAGATAAATGGAACCAGGGGGTGGCTTGACGGACAGGAAGGGGGTTCTTAACGGGGCACACTAAGCACAATGCCCAGCCGTAGGGACGGCGCGCGGTGGACTCTTGCCCCGGGCTAAACCATTGGGAGGTCAAATTGGATTTTTCGACTTGTATACAGGGTGATCTATAAAAAAACATAGCTGACCTTACCTTTCGTCTTATAATACGTGAACAAACTGAAACATAACTCAATCAAGTGTAAATGTCTGACAAATTAAAATGTATGACTTTTTGACATTTTATATTTATTGAAAACGATACCGAAAGAGTTCCGACGCGATCTTTATTTGTTATAATAGTTTATTTAAAGGTCAATGGCGGATTAACCCGACGGCTTATCTTGGAGTATTTTTTTGCAAATAAATGTCTGTCTCTTATAGCCTATCGAAGAGAATAACTGAAAAAAAATATATGGGTCGCATTTTTCTTGCCCCACAATCTCACGAGAAGTCATAAAGAGTTACTTACATGTATAAACAAACAGTGTTATAGATTAACCCAAATATAAGAGTTTCATTAGATCACCATTAGAGTTCCATTATAAAAGTGAAGCTGGAAGGTTTAGCTGGCTAGAGAACGAGATAATGTGGAAGCTGGTGAGACTAACACCCCGGGTTGAGAAAGAAATGTATGACGATAATGAAAACCTTCTCTTTAAAATAATAGTTTATATACACCCATAACGAGCAGGCATTTTTCAAGAGCGCTGTCACTGGGAATTTAAACACACTCTTATTGACAGATTAAAAATAAGAAAAAACACGTTGAGCTTCAGGATGTGAATGTGATGGCTGCGGTCATTAGATAAGGAAATTTTTCGCATCTGCATATGTATAGAAAAAATATATTTGGTAAGAAAATGAAAAACAAATTGTCATAGAAGACGAACATTTTTCGATACGTAACACATTTGGTTCTAGGAGAAGTAAAGTGTATGTTTGTATTGCACAAATATAATCGCATTTTCCGATACGTAATATATTTGGCTCTAGATGGAGTATAGTGTATGTGTATTGCACACATATAATCACATTTTCCGATACGTAAGACATTTGGCTCTAGGTGAAGTAAAGTGTATGTGTGAATTGCATACATATAATCATATTTTCCGATAAACACATTTGGCTCTAGGTGGAGTATAGTGTGTGTGTGTATTGCACACATATAATCACATTTTCCGATACGTAAGACATTTGGCTCTAAGTGAAGTAAAGTGTATGTGTGAATTGCACACATATAATCATATTTTCCGATAAACACATTTGGCTCTAGGTGGAGTATAGTGTGTGTGTGTATTGCACAAATATAATCACATTTTTTGATACGTAATATATTTGGCTCTAGATGGAGTATAGTGTATGTGTATTGCACACATATAATCACATTTTCCGATACGTAAGACATTTGGCTCTTAGTGAAGTAAAGTGCATGTGTGAATTGCACACATATAATCATATTATCCGATAAACACATTTGGCTCTAGGTGGAGTATAGTGTGTGTGTGTGTGTGTGTGTGTGTGTGTGTGTGTGTGTGTGTGTGTATTGCACACATATATCACATTTTCCGATACGTAACACATTTGGCTCTAGGAGGAGTATAGTGTATGTGTGTATTGCACACACATAATCACATTTTCCGATAAACACATTTGGCTCTAGGTGAAGTACAGTGTGTGTGTGTGTATTGCACACATACTCGTATAATCACATTTTTCGATACGTAATACATTTGGCTCTAGATGGAGTATAGTGTATGTGTATTGCACACATATAATCACATTTTCCGATACGTAAGACATTTGGCTCTTAGTGAAGTAAAGTGCATGTGTGAATTGCACACATATAATCATATTATCCGATAAACACATTTGGCTCTAGGTGGAGTATAGTGTGTGTGTGTGTGTGTGTGTATAGCACACATATATCACATTTTCCGATACGTAACACATTTGGCTCTAGGAGGAGTATAGTGTATGTGTGTATTGCACACACATAATCACATTTTCCGATAAACACATTTGGCTCTAGGTGAAGTACAGTGTGTGTGTGTGTATTGCACACATACTCGTATAATCACATTTTTCGATACGTAATACATTTGGCTCTAGATGGAGTATAGTGTATGTGTATTGCACACATATAATCACATTTTCCGATACGTAAGACATTTGGCTCTAGGTGAAGTAAAGTGTATGTGTGAATTGCACACATTTAATCGCATTTCCCGATACGTAACACATTTGGCTCTAGATGGAGTATATAGGTACCTAGTGTATGTGTGTATTGCACACATATAATCACATTTTCCGATACGTAACACATTTGGCTCTAGATGGAGTATAGTGTATGTGTGAATTGCACACATACGAGTATATCACATTTTCCGATACGTAACATATTTGGTTCTAGGTAGAGTATAGTCCATGTGTGTATTATACACATTTAATCACATTTTCTGATACGTAACATATTTGGTTCTAGGTAAAGTGTAGTGAATGTGTGTATTGCACACATATATATTTTTGTTGTTTTAATTTTGTTATTTTATATTTGTATTTCTGTATATTTTTATTTTTGCTTCCCACGAAAGAATATACACAAGGGAACGTGGAAAACCCCGGATGGAAGAAATGTCAATCAAATAGATCACCTCTTAATTGACGCCAGGCATAGATCCAACTTAATGGATACACGAACATATCGCGGAGCAAATGTAGACTCTGACCATTACTTAGTAATAGCAAAGGTTCGATGTAGGATTTCCAATGCGAAAAAACGGAGGGGTACACGTTCAACCCGGATTAATACAGACCATTTAAAAGCACCAGAAACTGCAGAACAATTCAAAACATTGATCGGTTCAAGATTGGACGATGCCGATATGAATATGAACCTGGACCAGGATGATGTCAATACACACTGGGAGACTGTTAAATCTGTAGTCACCTCCACTGCTGATGAGGTTCTGGGAAATAGGCAGGCACCACTACGAGAAGAATGGTTTGATGCTGAATGCCAACATGCTGCTAATGAAAAAAATGAAGCATATCTCAGGATGCAACAACGGCATCATACACGACAAGCTGTGCTGGAGTATAAAGAGTTAAGGAGGAAAGAGAAGAAATTGCACAGAAAGAAGAAGCGTGTATACCTGGAAAACCAAATAAAGGAAGCAGAACTGTCGCATTCACAGAATAACACCAGACTTTTCTATCGTAAAATCAACAACCAACGGAAAGAGTTTAAGCCTAGAACAACTATGTGTTATGATGGTCGGGGAAATATTTTAAACGACAGGCAAAAGGTTCTGGATCGATGGGTGGAATACTTCGACGTCCTTTTGAATGGTAACCAACATGGAGCAACAAGCGGGAACCAACAAGTAGAATACGACACCACTGATGTTGATGATAATGAGCCATCCCCAACCTTGGCTGAGATTTCAATTGCCATAAAGAATCTCCATAATAACAAAGCACCTGGATGTGATAATCTACCCGCTGAGGTGTTCAAGCATGGTGGCGAGGCTCTCCACAATCATATTCACAAAATCATCTGTGACATCTGGCGCTACGAAATACTACCAAATGAGTGGAATTGTGGTATAATATGTCCCCTGCTCAAAAAAGGAGACCCCATGAGTTGCTCCAATTATAGGGGTATCACCCTTTTAAATATAGCATATAAAATACTCTCAAACATTCTTTGTAATAGATTGCAGAAATACTCCGAATGCATAATTGGAAAATACCAAACTGGATTTCGTAGGGGAAGGTCAACAATAGATCAAATATTTTCACTTAGACATATATTGGAAAAGACTGTAGAGTTCAACATTGATACATACCACCTCT
Source organism: Odontocerum albicorne (assembly GCA_949825065.1). Classification (NCBI taxonomy): domain Eukaryota; kingdom Metazoa; phylum Arthropoda; class Insecta; order Trichoptera; family Odontoceridae; genus Odontocerum; species Odontocerum albicorne. The sequence continues at coordinate 52,453,147 of OX463842.1, read as the reverse complement.
TCATAGACTTTAAGGCTGCCTACGACACGGTCAATAGGACAAAACTCTATGAAGCTATGGCTGAATTTAATATTCCTGTCAATCTCATTAACCTAGTCAGGCTTACAATGTCCAACGTTGAGTGCCGTGTCAGAGTGCAAAAGGATCTGTCTGAACCTCTTAAAACATTTAATGGACTTAGACAAGGAGATGCTTTGGCGTGTACGCTGTTTAATATGGCTTTGGAAAAGGCCATTAGGGATAGCGGCATACAAACAACAGGCCATATATTCAGTAAATCTGTGCAGCTCCTGGCTTATGCAGATGACATAGACATCATAGCGAGGTCGGAACATGAACTTATAGGATATAAAGGGATTCTACTCACGGTTGTGGTGCAGGTTCGATGGTGGCGTGGATAGCAGGATTCAGAGATCTCGGCTAACATCAGGCAACCCGTCGTGCACTTTCTCGTGGTTGTCGCGGTTGGTCATGGGTAACTCGGCCCAGGTTTCGGCGATGAAGAGCGTGCCGGCGACGTGGCTAGCCCGGGTTTGAGGTCTTCTCCCGGCGATGGTCTACGGACAAGTCAAGGAGACCGGGCGGAATGGTCGTCGAGGTAATCGTGACAGCCGGCGACAATAATCATATTCAATCGGCGTGATCAGTAGGTGACAATTAAACCGCGCGGGGCCAGTCGCGGCGGTAGGGGGGCCCGACGATAGGGCCGGCCCAACAAGATGATACTTCGCGTCACGCATCGGCGTGATCATCCTGGGGCGCCGGGAGGACCTCCCACGGGCCGTCGTGTTGAGGTCCACCACAAGTGTCACTCCATCGCTGCCCGGTATGGTGCGGGTGATGCGTCCGAGTCGCCACTTCAGTGCCGGCAGGTTGTCCTCCTTGATCAGGACGAGCTCTCCGATTTGAGGAGAGGAGGATGGTGAAAGCCATTTGGAGCGGGTTGGAAGGGTGTGGAGGTAGGAGTTAGGGACAGCCTCGATTCGTGTTAATGGTGTGGTAAATTCCTCAAAGGTCAAGTGCTGATCACCTACGATTCCATAAAGTAACTGTTTTGTGGATTTTATCTTCATTGACTGAAAGAAAGTTTGGGCTGAGTCGCTTTTGAGTTGAAGCGCATGGGTTGAGTTTGGGCTGAGTCGCTTTTGAGTTGAAGCGCATGAGTTGGGAGAGCCGCAGTTAAGGGCTGAATTTGGGTTGGATCGCTTTTGAGTTGAAGCGCATGAGTTGGGAGAGCCGCAATTAAGGGCTGAATTTGGGTTGGATCGCTTTTGAGTTGAAGCGCATGAGTTGGGAGAGCCGCAATTAAGGGCTGAATTTGGGTTGGATCGCTTTTGAGTTGAAGCGCATGAGTTGGGAGAGCCGCAGTTAAGGGCTGAATTTGGGTTGGATCGCTTTTGAGTTGAAGCGCATGAGTTGGGAGAGCCGCAATTAAGGGCTGAATTTGGGTTGGATCGCTTTTGAGTTGAAGCGCATGAGTTGGGAGAGCCGCAGTTAAGGGCTGAATTTGGGTTGGATCGCTTTTGAGTTGAAGCGCATGAGTTGGGAGAGCCGCAGTTAAGGGCTGAATTTGGGTTGGATCGCTTTTGAGTTGAAGCGCATGAGTTGGGAGAGCCGCAATTAAGGGCTGAATTTGGGTTGGATCGCTTTTGAGTTGAAGCGCATGAGTTGGGAGAGCCGCAATTAAGGGCTGAATTTGGGTTGGATCGCTTTTGAGTTGAAGCGCATGAGTTGGGAGAGCCGCGATTAAGGGCTGAATTTGGGTTGGATCGCTTTTGAGTTGAAGCGCATGAGTTGGGAGAGCCGCAATTAAGGGCTGAATTTGGGTTGGATCGCTTTTGAGTTGAAGCGCATGAGTTGGGAGAGCCGCAATTAAGGGCCGAATTTGGGCTGGATCGCTTTTGAGTTGAAGCGCATGAGTTGGGAGAGCCGCAATTAAGGGCTGAATTTGGGTGTGATGCCGGTGCAGTATTTTGGTCTTGAATAGGTCCCAGTAATGCAAAGTCAAAGATCGTGCCGAAGGCTATAGGCCTGCCGGGCCCCAACGAGACCTTGGTACCATCCAAAGGTCATAATTGTGGGTCCTGCTGATTATTTATTCGGGTTGGCGGCGGAGACCTATATCCTGTTAGTGACGAGCGCTGTGGAGATTCACGGGCTGATAGCCGCCGAGGCCGCTCTCGGGGTGACAATGGCCGAAAATGGGCTGATGATTGCGTCGATGACGTACCAGGGTGGTGAAGGGAAGTGTGATGCCTGTCACTCTTGCACTCCCGGCACGACCCCGTAGTTTCGCAATCATTTGCATTATGAGGTCCGAGGCAGCGTCGACAACGACCGCTCGCAGTGATGAAATCCCAACGACCTTGAACGGGCTGATTTTGATAATTTGGGCACGCCATTAGTCTGTGGCCCCTGGTGTTGCACCAAGGGCAGAAAGGACGGTCGGTCGTTGGGGTTGTGGTGGATGTTTGGGCCAAGTAAGCTGGTTGAGGAGACCGAATGGACCGAAATTGCTGTCTTTGTGGAGTACGAGCACGCTGCAGGGTGGATGACCGTCCGCCTGAGCCATAAAAGAGTGGTGAGGGCTGGTGAATGGGCTGATTAGATGTGTTGGCTCTTTCTGTTTCAACACAGCGTGCATGTTCTTCAAGAAACGTGATTAAATGTTGAAGGGTAGGCAGACGTTCATCCGACCCGTGCCTACGTTCGAACAAAGAGCGGAGTTCACCTTTCAGTTTTCGTACCAGTATGGATACGAAAACGTAATCACACTCTTTAATGGGCAGATTTAAATTTTGTAGTGCTGATTGAGCTGAAACGAGGGGGTTTAAGAACAGCTGACGGATATCTGAGCGGGATGTGATAGTGGGAAGCTCCAACATGACATCCACAAACCGGTCGATGAGCACCCTGCGGTTTTCATAGCGCTTAGTCAGAATGGCTAAGGCCACCGCATAGCCCTCATTGGTGATCTTTAAGTGAGATATCATGCTAAGAGCCTCTCCACTAAGACTCGAAAAAAGGTAATGGAGCTTCACTGCATCGGTAAGGTTGCCGATTTGGTCCGTCAAGCTCTTAAAAATGGCAATGAATGACGGCCAATCTTCCAATTTTGAAGAAAATTTAGGAAGCTCAATTTTGGGCAGAACGGAAGCGGGTATAGAAGATGTTGAGGGCTGAGAAGCCGATGCAGTCGGTTGTGAAGTGAAACTTGCTTTGGCGACAAGCATATCTGTGTAAGCATCGCATGCTGCACGATAGTTGTCGGTATATTGGGTCTCCGTCTTATCATCGAGATCGGCGGAATCCAATATCTGGTAATACACGTCATCCAGCCTACTTTTGACCTCATCTGATTTAGAGAAGCGCCCCTCAAAGTCAGCAACGGAATACTTCGAAAAGTCACCTGAATTTATGGCAGATGCAATGTCTCTTAGTTGCGTTATTGCTCTGTGGCTCTCACGAAATTTTGCGGCTTGTGATTTTGACGGCATTTTTGTTTTTTTGTAATAAAATAGAAAAACAAGCACAGAGAAGACACAAAAGAAGAAGAAGAAAAGGCAGATAATGTTATGGGCAAGCTGAGAAAGAACGTGGTTAGAGTTTGAGATCTTAAAATTTGAATTTGAGAAAAAAAATAAAGTATTTTGTAAGAAAGAAAAAAAGTAGCAAAGATAAAAATGTAAGAAGAGAAGGCAGATAATTATGGGCAGTCTGAGAAAGGATGGCAAAAGCTGAGATTTAAAATTAATAGCAATTTGAAAAAGAATACTAATGTTGTAATAAAGACGAAACTAGCAAAGATCAAAATCTAAGAAGAAGAAGCAAAGGCATATAAAATTATTAGCAAGCTGAGAAAGAACGTGGTTAGAGGTTGAGATTTTAAAATTTGAATTTGAAAAAAAATAAAGTATTTTGTAATAAAGAAAAAAAGTAGCAAAGATAAAAATGTAAGAAGAAAAGGCAGATAATTATGGGCAGTCTGAGAAAGGATGGCAATAGCTGAGATTTAAAATTAATAGCAATTTGAAAAGGAATACTAATGTTGTAATAAAGACGAAACTAGCAAAGATCAAAATCTAAGAAGAAGAAGAAAAGGCATATAAAATTATTAGCAAGCTGAGAAAGAACGTGGTTAGAGGTTGAGATTTTAAAATTTGAATTTGAAAAAAAAATAAAGTATTTTGTAATAACGAGAAAAAGTAGCAAAGATAAAAATGTAAGAAGAAAAGGCAGATAATTATGTGCAATCTAGAAATGATGGCAATAGCTGAGATTTAAAATTAATAGCAATTTGAAAACGAATACTAATGTTGTAATAACGACGAAACTAGCAAAGATCAAAATCTAAGAAGAAGAAGAAAAGGCATATAAAATTATTAGCAAGCTGAGAAAGAACGTGGTTAGAGGTTGAGATTTTAAAATTTGAATTTGAAAAAAAATAAAGTATTTTGTAGTAAAGAAAAAAAAGTAGCAAAGATAAAAATGTAAGAAGAAAAGGCAGATAATTATGGGCAATCTGAGAAACGATGGCAATAGCTGAGATTTAAAATTAATAGCAATTTGAAAAGGAATACTAATGTTGTAATAAAGACGAAACTAGCAAAGATCAAAATCTAAGAAGAAGAAGAAAAGGCATATAAAATTATTAGCAAGCTGAGAAAGAACGTGGTTGGAGGTTGAGATTTTAAAATTTGAATTTGAAAAAAAAAATAAAGTATTTTGTAGTAAAGAAAAAAAAGTAGCAAAGATAAAAATGTAAGAAGAGAAGGCAGATAATTATGTGCAATCTAGAAATGATGGCAATAGCTGAGATTTAAAATTAATAGCAATTTGAAAACGAATACTAATGTTGTAATAACGACGAAACTAGCAAAGATCAAAATCTAAGAAGAAGAAGAAAAGGCATATAAAATTATTAGCAAGCTGAGAAAGAACGTGGTTAGAGGTTGAGATTTTAAAATTTGAATTTGAAAAAAAAATAAAGTATTTGTAATAACGAAAAAAAGTAGCAAAGATAAAAATGTAAGAAGAAAAGGCAGATAATTATGGGCAATCTGAGAAACGATGGCAATAGCTGAGATTTAAAATTAATAGCAACTTGAAAAGTGAATAATACTGGAAAAAATTTAAAAACTTAATATTTTATAATTTACTATAATAAATAGTTCGTGTTCAAAACTGGGATGCTTCCCCCAAAGATATTTAGAACAACTTGTTATTTGCTCGCGTTATCAAAGAGAACATCGTTAGTAATTTAATAAATGCATTCACAATTCGATAAAGTCAAATTGCAACAACAATTGTTTCCTGTTATTTTTTTTAAATATACCGATGTGGTCGGTCTAAAAATAGACAAAACATGTTACTTATTTGAATATAACTCGGTGATTTAAATATTCTTTGAATTGAATAAAATTAATATGTACCCGCAATAATTTATTTAGTTTGAAATGAATAATGGATTATTAGAATTTACAAACATGATACACTAATTCAACACCTGTATATTCGCTTTGTGATGACACAAACTTTGAGGAATTTTTTTTTTCTTTGAAGGGAGAAATGTTTTTGACTTTGAAATGATTTTGAATCGGATTATTAAAAGGCGGCTGTAATTGATTTAGCTTGAGATAGTTGGTTCAGTGGACTGTTTTTTCATGGCTATGGTAACGGATTCGAAGGACCATATGGTTTGGCGTTAGCCAAACCGGAAAGAATAGGATATAAAGGGATTCTACTCACGGTTGTGGTGCAGGTTCGATGGTGGCGTGGATAGCAGGATTCAGAGATCTCGGCTAACATCAGGCAACCCGTCGTGCACTTTCTCGTGGTTGTCGCGGTTGGTCATGGGTAACTCGGCCCAGGTTTCGGCGATGAAGAGCGTGCCGGCGACGTGGCTAGCCCGGGTTTGAGGTCTTCTCCCGGCGATGGTCTACGGACAAGTCAAGGAGACCGGGCGGAATGGTCGTCGAGGTAATCGTGACAGCCGGCGACAATAATCATATTCAATCGGCGTGATCAGTAGGTGACAATTAAACCGCGCGGGGCCAGTCGCGGCGGTAGGGGGGCCCGACGATAGGGCCGGCCCAACAAGATGATACTTCGCGTCACGCATCGGCGTGATCAAATGCCTTCCGAGCACTAGCAGCATCAGCAAAAAACCTAGGCTTAGTAGTCAGTGAGACCAAAACAAAATATATGCCCGTAAATGGACGCCAAAACCCAATAAGTCTACAAATAGACAACTTTACCTTCCAAACCGTTTCTGAATTTGTGTATCTCGGTACCATGGTGACAAGTAAGAACGATGTTTCCACTGAAATAAATCGAAGATTAATAGCTGCAAACCGATGCTATTTTGGACTGCAGAGGTACATGAAATCACGACATCTCTCTAGAAAAACCAAAACTCTACTTTATAAAACACTCATCCGACCTGTGCTCACCTATGGCTCAGAATGTTGGACTCTAAGTAGAGTGGACATGAGGGCTCTAGGGACATTTGAGAGGAAGATTCTGCGCAAAATATATGGCCCCATTTGCAATAACGGAGAATGGCGTATCAGGTGTAATCAGGAGCTGTACGGTCTGTATGGAGACCCTACCATAACACAAGAGATTTTAATTGGGAGACTCAGGTGGGCTGGACACGTGCAGCGAATGAGTGAGGAAGACATTCCGAGAGGGCTCTTGAATGGCACACCGGGGGGTCGAAGAAAGCCAGGAAGGCCGAAGCTTCGATGGCTGGATGGTGTCAATAGGGATGCGCAGCTCATTGGCATCCAGAACTGGCGAACAGCAGCACAGGACCGCCAGTCATGGAGGCGTGCTTTAAGGGAGGCCAAGACCCGACCTGGGTTGTAGAGCCATTGTTGATTGATTGATTGTATATTTTTATGATTGAACTGTATATTTGTATACTGATTCTGTATATTTTTTTGATTGATTATGGGATGAACATTTTTGGTCTTTCTGGAGTGATGATGTGTGAGAAATTTGATTTCGCATGATGTTTCCAGTTGTAATTGAGTGTCACTGTTTGTCAGGGTGGTGAGAATGTGCGACGGGGTTTTGTATTCTGTGTAATCGAAAATCGGAAAGAAGTATCGATTTATTTTTTCGTGCTTAATATCCTCAGAGAGATACAGGCAAAAGTCTAGTTTACCGGGGACACGACAAATGAAAGGCAACAAACCCACATTCGTTAAAACTGTATGTCCAAATTAAATTACCTGTTGTTTTTTTGGCAAATTATGTATATTTCTTGTCATGTGTAAATAAATAAAACTAAAAAAATATAATCACAAATCTAAATGAGACTTCCTAAAAAGGATTTCTTCAAGTGATTCAAAGAAGCTGCACACGTCACTTATATTTACAACACTTTGAAGTAGACAAATATTATATTTAACTCAACTTCAGAAAACGAATCTTATGTAATACATATAAAATTACATAAATTAGGAAATTTAAGGGATATGATACGAAAAAAAACTCATGAAATTAAGAACTTTCTGCCCTTACTAAAGTTGCTAAGAGTATATGAGAAAATTATACATGCCATTAAAAAAATATAGAATTCCTGAATCAGGTGAAATTTGCGACACGCTGTATATTTATAAATAATATACACATGTATGGTATAAAGTATGATATCTGTCAGTCACGTTTTTTTATGTATGCTGTAAAACTTTGTTTTACTGCTTTTTAACGCCTAACAACGCCGTACGGACGCCTTTTGTTTTAAAGCTAACATTAAAATAATATCGCGGTGACATCTGTCCACGGACTCTGGGATTCGCATTAATTTTGTATTGTGTTCAAAGGGTTCTAGATGCACAGTGATGGTAATTGAAATTTAATGCATTTTTTTATAGAAGCCGGCATAACGATTCGCTTTTTTGTTTGACTTTTATAAATAAGAAGTTATATTTGCACTGAAATATATATTGTACAAAACAATTTTATGTTGTCAAATAAAATTAACAATTCAGCACACTATTTAATTAATTTGATTATATCAAACAATGAAATTTGGAAATATTTGTGATGCAGAGATTTGGATGAATAATTGTTGTTTTATTGTTCAACCTTATGTGTAAATTGTTATTTGACAACCAATAAGAAAGGTGTAAAGGCCATAAGTGAAAATTAATCTGGAATCCTTTTTAAAATCTGATGATCCGACAGGAATCGATCCGGTAACTCCCGAGCTGGAACACAAATACCTTACCCACTTAGCCATACGTTTTTGTTTTTTTTATTTATTATTTAATCTAGATATGCGAGGGTGTGGGATAGAAGCCCCTCGATGCCATTGCGGTTGGGCTCGCCCTACATTGGTGGGGTGTATCTCGGCCGAGGGAATGTTTGTGGGATGAGCCCGGACCTTTTAATGTCTTCTGTCTTGAATGTATTTTTTTTTCATCTATTTAGTTTCTGTGTTTTTTTTATCTTCTTGTTCAAGGGTGTGTGCTGAAAAACATCTGGTGTCCCCGTGGCTGGGCTCGCCCTATTCTGGTGGGGTGTATCATGGCCGGGGGGACGCTATTAGATGAGCCCAGACCTTTTGATAGCTTCTGTTTTTTAATGTATTCTGTTGTTTATAACGTTGTGGAGGTTTTAAGACATTGTAATCTATTTTTATCAAATACTGTTTATTCCACTTTTTTGTGACGGTATAACCCTACCGGTTTCAAGGCTTTCACCTCATCTTCAGGGGAGCACAATAGTCGCTTTTTAATGTGTCTAAATGTATTACGTACATACTATGTTGTTATCAATAAACCTGTATTTATTTAGGCACAGAGGTCGTCAAATAGAGATTATTATCTTTGTCTAAACTAAACATAAATGTAAAATGCCTTTTTATTATGCCTTGTTATTTTAACTATTATTTTGATTGTATGTCTTTTATTTAAACATTGAATTGCACTACGGTTAGTAAATAAGAAAATTTCTTTGATTTTCTAAACATCATCTTGAATCCAAAACAGTACAATAAACAATGGAATCAGGTCACCGAGATTCCGGCAGTAAATAGAGACAAACGGGGCAATACAATAGTCACATGAGACATATTACAACTGAAGTGCTTACCGGCGCAGGGAAATCGTTGCTGATAGTCCATGGGGCTGGATAGGACTCGATCGGGGGTGGTTAGACCTATCATATGATAACTATATGAAGCTCGGGGACCATTTGTTATTCATGAGGAGAGGACCGATCGAAATGTCTTAAATCGGAATTTTCCAATAACCAATACAGGGTTGCTTGTTAGTATTAATGGTAAAAGGGAAATGAAAATATATTTGAGAATACAATTTAATTATTGATATACTCGTACTTATAATATGCGCATCAGTATCAAAGTAAACGTCAACGCGTAATATAGAACGTTTTTTTTCATCGTTTTTTTTTATCCAGAGCACCGAGTAAAAATGCCCTAAAGGAGAGATGGCTCTCTTAATGGCACTATATATCTGTATATTAGATTGGTTGGAAGAAATTGCCACCTGGCAATAAGCCCGCCAGATTGTATTTGCAATAAAACTATTAAATAACAAATAAATAAATTATCCTTTTATTATTAATATTCTGTCAATTTAGTAGTTTTCTACCCTTTCCTGGTGTTCTTTCATACTTTTTGAAGACTTTTTAATCAAATACTAATATTTATTCTACAAATATAATTAATCTAATTAATAATAATAATAAAATGATAATTTATCAAGTGCCTTTTAGAGAGTAGACTTTCCTCAAGGGTGCTTTTAATCAGGATTTGAACCCATTTATTTATTTTGATAAGACCTCTCTAGAAGGAATGTTTTTATGGTGTGTATAATTTTTGTTTCAAATTTACGAAAGGGTTGCAATCATGTCGACCAGCTTACCCCCTTTTTTACGACAAGATATAACAACAGATAACATCTTGAATAAATTTTTTTTGGTTTCAAAATTTTTTTTTGCATATTCTTAAATTATCAATAAACAAACTGTAAAAAAATTGTTGAAAAAATATTTTATGTTATTTTTTTATTCAGTCTGAAAAAACGCCCGAAATTCACGCCTTTAGAATATAATACCCTCCTTAAGTGCTTTCTTAAGCTAACATATCTAAATAAAATTAAAGGCTAAAATATCGCAATAAAAGTAACCATTATAAAATAAGGATATTTTAAACATATGGAAGATAAAAGCTTATGCTGTGAAAAATAAAGTTAATACCATACAATTGAAAGCATTCTTATATTTTTTTCAAGGGCCATTTTTATTATGCAACGATTTGAAAGCAAACTCTCCTCAAAAGCGCTCTAACGTGTGATTCGAACCCACTTATATTGAAAAATCACGTCTTGTAACTATACGAGTACCAGTGCCAGAGTGAATCATTTTCTTTGTAGACAGTACAACCTTAAAGTACATTGTCATGTTACAATATTTCAACCAACCAAAAAATGTTTATAAGGCCTTAAGTAATTACCAAACTGAAAAACATTTTTTTTAGTTCTCCAACGTCAATTAGACTCGCAGCCTTGGGTCGCACTAACTATCCCATGGAAGTCGTTACATTAAGGGAGTATTAGAAATGAAGGTCTGGTAAAAATAATAAGAAAATTGTGTAAAATTGTATACACCGTAAGATGAAGAAGGCAGAAAAAACTTTATTGGCAGAATCATGTCTGAAGATCGGATGATTCCCGAGTGCCCCGTATTGTTTCTCATGATTACGCCATCGAAACCCAACAACCGAACAGTCCCCAAAAGGGTTGAAGATATATATTATATAATAGTTCACATACCAAAAATATTATTGAAAAACATACAAAGTATCTACTACAAGAAGAAGAAAGTATATTAATGTGATTATCTTTTATCAAAAAATATTGAACTTGCTATAAGTTATTTGAATAGATTGTAATTTGTTTTATCAAACACTGTTTATTCATATACAAGTATTGTTTGTGCTCCCCTGAAGATGAGGTGAAAGCCTTGAAACCGGTTGGGCCAAATCGTTACATAAAAAAGTGGAATAAACAGTGCTTGATAAAACAAATTACAATGTCTTTAAACCTCCACAATGTTAATGTCTTAACTATAAATAATATATTTGAATAGACAGTTTTGAATATGATATTGACTTCAGCAAAAGCTTTGATATTGACTTCAGCTAAAGCTTTAATAAAATATGATATTGACTTCAGCAAAAGCTTTGATATTGAATATGATATTGACTTCAGCAAAATGTTGATAAGATGCATCTTGATATTCATTTGATATATTATTTACAGTTAAGGCATTAACCCTTCCCTTACGGTGATAAAATCAATACGCGTGCTCCGGTGTTGGGTAGTGAGTACGCAATAAAAAATAAGCGATTTTAAATCGGAGAAATAAGAAAATTCATAAATAATCCCCTTAATTGATTATAATTGAAGTTAAAAATTATAATAATTGAGATTTATTTGCTGAAAACATTAAAAAACCATCTGAAAACATTAAAAAACGCTCACGGAACGGGCGTACGTCTAACCTATTTGCAAGCCTAGAGGCTACTAGTGGCGCGGAACGTCAGTCGCATACCCCGGCGCTTACGCCTTTGCTTGCGACGTTGAGACAATTCAGGTTCTCGCAATTCAGTCTAGTATGCAAGAGTGAGATGCGAATATAGTGTCGCGCTTCCCGCATACTATTCACCTATCGTCAAGACGAGGCACTCGCAGCGTTTAAATGCGAATTTGTTGTCGATCTTTACAAAACACCTCGATGTAGTCGATAAATTCTGATTATTATTAATATTATTTTTTAAATCACTGCGTAAATATATAATGGAGGAATACCTAAAATGTTAACCTTGTATTTATAATATTTATAGAGATATTGATGGTTATTAGAAGCAACGTGTAGAAGATACCCAACACAGGGAAGGAAAGGTTAATAATGTGGAGGTTTAAAGACATTGTGATTTATTGAATCAAGCACTGCTTATTCCTTTTGTACGAGTATAACGGTATAATTCTACCGGTTTTAAAGTTTTACCTCATCATCAGAGGAGAGGATAGTCTTGTTTGTGCTCTTCTGATGATGAGGTGTAAACCTTGATCGGTAGGGTTATATGAAGTGATGTAAATAGCGTTTCATATTCAGTTTGATATTTAATTTAGACGTTTTGGTGTGATGCTTTATCTAAAGCCATTCAAAAAGTTTTTCTTTATTAGTAAGTAGGATTTATCAATGATTTACCAATTATAGATAATGATAAAAAAATAATAGATAGGGGGACAATTTATGACAGAATACGAAACGAAATGATAAGGGAGGAATGCGAACATAAGGTGGATGTGTTGAGTAGCAGCGGTTGGTCTAGAGGTGCGTTGGTGCGCTGAATCGGAGAAATAATTTGCAAAATTAAATTCGCAAACGTTACTTCCAAAAACGTTAAGTATTTGTATTGATTAAATATCTACATGAATACTGACAAATAGTACGAGTATTTTTATTTAAGTGAAAATTTAAAAAAAATTAAATTACCTATAATTTAAAAAACATTTCTTTCAAATTGACCGGCCAAGTTTGCCAATACTACCGGAGCGATCTCCAATGCGCACCGGACGGAACCGCAGATTCATATAGGGCAAACGGAATACAGTAAACCGTGAGACAGCGATATTTCATATTCGCTCAGCGTCTCGAGTGCGTTGGTGCTCAGCGCACCAACGCACCTCGAGACCAGCCGCCGCTGGAGTTGAATAACTCATAGAAGAGCGCTCTGAAATGTATACCGAAGGAATAAAAAAAATAATAACAAAACCAATTAATTCATAGTGTATATCATATGTGAGTTAAGAGCCTGGTAGAAAAATATTAAAGAAGCATGGAGGGATCAGGCGAATGATATATTGAAATAAGGAAACGTAGAAAGTCAGAGAAATCATAGGAGCTGTATGAGAAGGTGTATGGATGTAGAAGAGGCAAAGGATATTAAAAAAAAAAAAGCTGGCAATATTTTCTTTCTGCCTACACCAACAGGGCAGTAGTGTAATAGTTTGCATGGTTGCTTTACTTTTTTTATAAAATCAAGACAAAAAATATTTATAAAACAAAATATACATTTTTTAAAATATTTAATTATGATCTGTTCTAAACACGGGTTTTATTGTGTATCATATTTTTTTTAATTATATTGCTAGTTTTTATCTCTCTACTGTGTAAAATGATTTCATTGGACCTTCAGTAAGTACAGAAAAATATTATGATGAAAAAATATCATACGTTTTGAAAAAAGCGTGTTTAAGGGCTTTCTAGGACTGGTAAGGACACTGCAAACAGGGCAATACACCATAAATCCAATAATCCAAAACTCAATATGCCATAACTGTGTATTCCCTCTAGGGGAAGTTGCCTGGGCAGATGGGGGCGACGGGCGCAGACCGGCAGTGGCGACCATCCATCTTGTTTACTCTGGCGGCCGAACTGTGTACTAAGACGGCGCTCATTTGTTATTTTAATGCCCCCACTTTGGGCGATCACTGTTATTTTGTTTTTACCTCCGGCCCTGCCTCGACTCCATTTATCATTGGTACGTATGAATACCGAAAAAAAATCCAAACTAAATTCTATCTGTTTGAGAAATTAGATGATATATAACATTGGCAATCGGAATTGCTTTATTAATTAACCAAGAAGTACGAATCCTATAATAATACATGGACACAAAGCCTGAGCATTAAATATGAGGCATAAGAGCAAAATAAATGCGATAGAATATTGGTTAATATTTGGTTTTATAATATTTGATAAACTGAACAATGATCGCACAAAGGCTGGGGTTTGTTAGAGATGGACGTTTAAATAGAATTATTGTTTTTAGTAGAATTTTGAAATGGTTTGGCCACTTTGATAAATAAAAGTGAGGAAGTATGTCTTAACCCTTCCCTTACGGTGCTAAAATTGAAACGCGCGCTCCGGTGTTGGGTAGTGAGTACGCGATCAAAAATTTGCGATTTTAAATCGGAAAAATAAGAACATTCGTAGATAATCTCCTTAATTAATTATAATTGAAGTTAAAAATTATAATACTTGAGATTTATTTGCTGAAAACATTAAAAAACCATCTGGCAACGCTCACGGAACGGGAGTACGACTAATCTATTAGCAAGCCCAGAAGCAACTGCGGCGCGGAGCAGTAGTGGCTTACCCCGGCGTGGCTTACGCTTGCGACGATTGAGACAATTGAGCTCCTCGCAATTCAGTGGAGTACGCAAGAGTGAGATGCGAATATAGTGTCGCGCTTCCCGCATACTCTTCATCTATCGTCAAGACACAAGGTCGAGGCACTCACAGCGTTTAAATGCGAATTTGTTTCCGATCTTCACAAAATACCCACGATATAGTCGATAAACTCTGATTATTATTAATATTATTTTTTAAATCAATGCGTAAATATATTATGGAGGAATACCTAAAATCTTAACCTTGTATTTATAATATTTATAGAGATATTGATGGTTATTAGAAGCAACGTGTAGAAGATACCCAACACAGGGAAGGAAGGGTTAAATATAAAGAACGAGGAAGGTGTTGACTGAAAACAGTGGAAACAGATAGTTGGAAAATAATGTATTGAGGGAAAAAAAGTAGTATAAGAAACATGGGATTATGTATGGTGAGATATATTGATGTAGACTAGACGAGAGCTGTGCACACTGATAGAAATGCATTGAAATATGACTTATATGCCTACCCTTTAAGAGAGAATGGCTTGATGGTATGTTTGTATGATTCTCCCACCAACTAGGGTCAAAGTATTTTTTGCACTACCTGAGTGTACTCGTATTTTCATATTTCGATTTACATATGTACTCATAATTACACAATTTTTCTTTCGAAGAAGGCAGAAAGAATATTTTGTTTAAATAAAATACATATTTTGTCTCCTAAACAAATTTTTTTTCAAATAAACTTGAATCATAGTATAAATAGGCCAAAACCCGTAAGATAGTTGTCGCCAAAGAAAGAATACGAAAATTCAATTGTGAATACAAGAGAGCGAGAGAGGAATACTTGGATTATTTCCGAAAGTAATTTGAAATTTGAATCTCGGTGGGTCCGTGATACTGAACGAATTTTAAATACCTAGCTTACAATTTTTGAACCGGTGTAAAAGGGAACGATGTATAAATGATATATATAAATAAATTCTACATTTATGAATATATATTTTCATAAATGTAGAATTTGTTTTACTTCCGTGAATATTTCACGGGTTGCAACTAGTTTATATTATATATTAATCGGGTTGGATCTTTGATGCGTATTTTGTTTCGTTTATGTTTACTTTCCAGGACCGACATTTTTATACAATATGTACACTAGCCTACAACTAACTTACAATAGCCAGAATTAAGGAGGTATTCGCAGCAAGGTATTTTTCATTATTGATTGTTATTAAATAATCCATCGAAATATACCCCTCATACATTATTTTATTTCATTATCTAAAAAACGACTGAAGTTTTGCAAACCAATTTAAAAATTAACACGTATAAATAAAACAATTATGTAAAAAATAATCAAAATATTAAATTATACGTACATAAATTTTTTTTGCTCAAAAAAAATATTTCTTGTGACAATAAATAACTAATACATGTGTATGTAGCAATATAATTATTTTGGAACTCCTAACCTATCATTTAACAGAGACTGCCATGAGGCCGTACATTCACTAGATGGCAGGTATTTTGATATAGCATATTTCGATGGATTATTTAATAACAATCAATAATGAAAAATACCTTACTGCGAATACGAAGTAAACGAGTCATTAAGCCTTCCTTCCATGTGATGTGTAACTAGTACACATTGCTTCTAAAAACTTTAATATCTCTATAAATATAACAAATACAGGATTCAGATTTAAGGTATTCCTCCGTAATACATTTACGCATTGAATGAAAAAAATAATATTAATAATAATTAGCACTTATCGGCCACATCAGAAATATTTTGTGAAAATTGGAAATAAATTCACCAATATAATCAAACGTGTGCCAGTGTATGACGTAGGTATATTCATTCTAAAAAAACTGCTATAGGTGAGGAAGTGACGCTATTCACGTCTAACTCTCACTCTACTTCGGTATATGGAAACGCAAGAAATATAATCTCAGTTCGCTCGCTTCTCTCGCTTCAGTGGCTCGCGGGCATCCATTTGAGGTGGTCTCTTTGCCTGTTTTGTGAACGTCGTCCGATGTTTTTTTCATGTTTTCAGCAATAAAATTTCAATTATTATCACTTTTGACTCCAAATTTAATTAATTTAGGCGATTAACTATGAATATTCTTCTTTTTCCGATTATAAATCGCTCATTTTATATTCGTATATTGAGTATATTGATGTGTATTGAATACACATCACCGGAACGTGCGGATTTTTTTAGCATAGGAAGGGAAAGGTTTATGTACAAAAATATATAATATATCTCCTAGAAGAAGACCTGCCTCTTCCAGAGCTGGTTTAGGAATTATGCGCCCTGTTTTGGTGACCAAATAAAAGCTGTCCAATGAATTGCATTAGCGTGCCATGCGAATGCATTGGGAATGCAAATGAATAATGCATTGAACTATTTGCCCCACCGATATATTGCACACATCCGCTTGTACGTGAGTTGTCTCTTCCTTTTATTTACTTTTACCCTTTATTCTCTCATATATATTTTCCTGCGAAATGTAAAGGAAACTTTTGAAATTGTAAATGAATACTGAGCGCAATTTATTGTTGTACATTCTGCGATAAGTTTATACTTTTTGGACATAGAAGAATATAAATGGATTTTTTAATGAAAAAACTGAGATATTTTATATACTTACATAAAAAGTATACATAATATGAGAAAAACAACGCAATTTCTAGTGGACACTAAAATTAAATGGATCTCGTTTTGCTTGTAGTAATCACATTTAACTATGCTATTATATGTGTCTCATTGGGTACACGTACACGGGTTACTTAATTATTCAATTCCATCGTCAAAATGTTCATTTACTTCATAAGTTGTGAAATCTAATTACTAGTTTTGAACCATGGGAATCAACTCTTTGAGTACTGTGTGTATTTAAAAAAATAACAACCTCTCTTATAATTTATTTCACAAACTTATATATGACATATTATACTAGTCTGTAAATATGAACCCGGAATTTGCTCATAGATGGCTCTAGTTGTCAATGTAGTGCCTGTAAAACCACGTCATTGGCGAATTTTTCTTGTATTTACATTTGTAAAAGACTTTTAACTCACAACAATACAAGTTTAATACAACTACATATGTTTTCATAGCGTTGAATATGTCTTTTTTGTTGCATGAAAACTACAATTTGCGGACAGCATTGATTTTCTGTTGCCATTTGAGGAAAACTGCTGCAGAATCGCATCGCATGCATTTCGAAGCTTACGGTGAGCATGTTATTGGTTTAAAAAAGTCAAAAGGGGCGATTTCGACGTGAGAAACGAAGAACGTGGAAGACCACAGAGAAAGTTTGAAGACGCCGAATTGCAAGCATTGTTAGATGAGGATGACGCTCAAACGCAACAACAACTCGCAGATCAATTAAATGTATTGTAATTTATTTTTATCACAACAAATCAATTAAATGAAATACGAAAAGCCGTCTCCATACATTTGAAAGTCATAAGAAAAATCCAGAAGGTGGGAAAATGGGTTCCACATGAACTGAATGAAAGACAGCAGGAGAACCGAAAAACCACTTGCGAAATGCTGCTCGCCAGGTACAAAAGAAAATCATTTCACCATCGAATTGTGACTGGCGGTGAAAAATTGATATATGTCAAGAATCCTAAGCGTAAAAGATCATGGGTAACTCCAAGCATACCAGCGACTTCAACTGCAATGCCAAATCGCTATGGACGGAAGATAATGCTCTGTGTTTGGTAGGGTCAGAAGGGTATTATTTATTATGAGCTGCTAAAACCTAGCGAAACCGTTAATACTGAACGCTACCGACAAAAAATGATGGATTTGAACCAAGCATTGCGTAAAAAACGACCAGAATATCTAAAGAGGCTACACAAAGTGATTTTGCTTCATGATAATGCACTATCGCACACAGCAAAATCGGTCAAGGAAACGATATAAAGTGTTTAGTTGACAAATCTTTCGCATGCAGCTTACTCACCAGACTTGGCTTTATCCGATTACTACTTATTTGCATCGATGGGATTCGCATTTGCTGAGCAGCGTTTCACTTCTTACGAAAATGGCTCGATGATTTGTTTGTCTCAAAAGAACAACAGTTTTTTTTTTGACGTGGCGTCCACAAATTACCAGAGAGATTGGGAAAATGTGTAGCTAGCGATGGGCAATACTTTGAATGAAATATTGTTTAACATTTTCATACAATAAATGTAAATTTTCTATAAAAAAAAAATCCGGTTTTATATTTACAGACCTATGTTTAATAATTTGGGAATTAAAATAATTGGGAATGAAACAAATGATTGATTATAAATCTGGATGGTAAAGATAAAATATTACTTCTTACATTATCAATTCCCGACAGGTGTTATTCAATAAAAAGTTTATTTTTCATGAAAGATATTCCACCCCCACTAGGATGATTAGTGGCACCTTATCAAAGCCCAAAATGATTTTATAAAAGACAATTATGTTAAAAAAAACAATAATTTTGATTAGACAATTTATAACTTTGACTGAATAACTTTTAAAAAATAAGTAATCAATATATAATTAGAAAAATTCTTCGAAGGAAGAAAAAAACGCAACATTCATTGGACTCGGCTAATCTTAAGCCTTTATTGTAGTTAATAAAATCTGTTACGTCAAAGATAACCAAAAAAATATAGTTTAAGTAGTCTTATCATCCGAACTACACTATTCAATAACTTTTTTAGTGGGACTTTACAGTTCCATCAATGAATAAAGGATTTACACAAAGGTTCGCCACAATTCACGACTCCTGCAAGCACAAAGTACTCAAACTCCTGATGTAATAACTACCATGTTCTGATCCTTTGTTATAATCATGCTAGTCTGAGTCTGAATTCAAATATTCATACATATAACATGGTGTCTTTACAGCTATGATCGACACAGACAATTTTACGAAGACTGAAGTTGTTCATAGCGTACTAATTTGGTGGATGGGAGTTGGGTTTAAGGTGCACATAATATAAAATAAATTAACCCTCATCAACGTTTCAAAATGATATCCGTAGTTTATAGTAGTTGTTAAGACAAATCTTTTTCAACCTGGGGATTGCAGGTTTGATTCCTGTTTGACCCGATTTTTTTCTAGATATATTTCCAGATTGTTTTCGCTTAACGCTTATTTGACATATTTCTGGTTGGTTGAAATATATCACCTTATGACTATAAATCCACCAGTTTACATTATATACAGCAAAATGTAATATATAACAATACTATAAGGCTAAGACTAAAAGAAGTAGATTAAAAGAAAGAGTTCTTCAAAATACTTTGCCGTCAAAGAATATTATACTTTTAACTTTCCAAGAAAAACTAACACTGTGCATATAAAGCAGTTCAGGTTTTGCTGTGTATAGTGCAATAGGGGAGCAGTAAGAGACATGACGAAGTTTGAGGAAGTCTCACCCTGCACGGGCAAGTTGCGGGGGAGCGATCGTGGAACTGGCGCTAACTTGATGTGGTGCTTCATCCTATATTCTGTCACCTTACCTCTCCTATCGAAAATGTCACTAAGTAGGTAAAAGTTAAAACAAAACTTAATAGTTTCCCCTGAAAATTCTACCTTAAAATAAAATATGTTTAATGTCTTTAAAATATGAGTTTATCGGTCAGTCCAATATGTTGTTTAATTAAAAGTCATTCATGCACATACGTACTTTTTTGTGAGTAAAATATAAACTATACACAGGACCTTCTTACAATAATTCAATGTTTGTCATCCTGTAGGTCATGACTCGATCGTGAATCAGGGTATCGCAAAAGTAATTAACGTCTTCAACAGGAAAATAAAACAATTTCTGAGAAAAAAAAAACACAATTCTTAAAAAAAATTAAGTCCAAGATATTGTCATACAATGTATTGGGTGTTGACATAAGTTGTGACCGCTTTTTTCCAATTTAAAAATGAGCACCAAAAGGAAAACTAAATGGTAAAGGTTATACGTCATTCGAAAGAAAATTTTCTGCTCTACAAGATATTGTGTTTGCTTTTACGTTACATATATTATTTCATTTTATTACAAGCCTTCAAAATGGAATATCAAGTAGACGAAAGTGAGCATTTTCGACACCTCCAGTTGACTTCGATGAGGGCCGCTTAAACCATATTATTCATGAAGATCCCCTTCAGTTCGACATTTCGACATTTTAAGACTTAAAAAGCTATTATGAAAATGTATATGTTATGTTACACTAAAATACTATGACAAAGTGCAGCATTTATGGAACTTCATTTATTAATTATTTTTTTCAGAATCTTTGCACATTTCAGGTTTCCCTAATTCGTACAAGGACCAAACATAACAAATATAAAAAAAAAACACGTATAAAACAGTTCAACATTTTAAAACTTATAAAAACTATTTTAAAAATGTGTATGTTACACTAAAACGCTATGAAAATATAGCCTCTAAATAATATAAAAATATTAAGTTATTTCAAGTACTACGAGTACAGTATCATAAATTCAAGAGAATTTTCCCTGAAGGAGCTGAGCGACACATGGAATACGTCTATATGAGAACACACACGGTTAACTAGTGGGATTGCTCTACCTACCGGCATCTCCGAAAGCAGGTTAGTTCGACTTATAGGTTGATAGAACAATCTATGGGTGTGAGTTGTAGGCGTGGTACAGGAAGACTATGGAAAGTATGGTTGGATCAAGTAGACGACATTTGGAAAAAGGAAACGTAGAAAGTTATATAAATCGTAGTTGCTAAATGAAAAGTTGTATGGCTATAGATGAACCGAAGGATGTGTATCGAGATAAGAAAGTCTGACGCTTTGTCCTCTTTACCTATCTCAACAGGTAAACAGCATGATGGTTTGTTTAGTACACGATAATTTATCTTAACTGACAATTCAGACGTTTTGAAGAGCGTCGTTTGGCGACACAATTATCTTCGATTCTATTAAGCGAGCCTTCGCTCTTAAAAGCGCTGGAATGGTCTTGGAACCCGTTGAGTTATATAACAGCAAAACTACCGCACGACAAGATTGAACAACAGTCATACATTTCTATTGCTTGTGAATATTGATACCAGGTGAACTCTTAACGAGATTTGAAATGATTTTTTTGTGTTATCGGTATCGAACCCGAAACCCCTGGGTAGAAATACCACGTCTTATCAACTAGCCAAAAAAACCGTTATATTTAATCCCAAATAATTAGTTATGTCTTAAAATAAATAATAACGTCATTGAATTTTTTTTTATCGAAATATTAAAAAATATTTTCACAAAAATACTCGTAGTTGATCGATTATTTAAGAAACGAGTTTTAAAAGGAGTTTTTCTTATTTCACCCCCTTAACAGCGTCTAGTCCCTAGTTAGCTCCACGGTGACAGAGTCCAAGCAAAGAAATAAGAACTGTTATTTTTCAGTTGCTGAAGCAGAAATTATCAATACTCTGGTGACAGTCTGCACTACAGGAGTAATCTTTCAGGTTTGGTTGTCTTTTTCAGGAATACTAGAAAACTTCGAGCCAACTCAATATCCAATTAGTTTAGATAGAAAAACATGGAGAACGGTTTATTTTGAAAGAAACTATAGTATTTAGATTATTTATGTAGTCATTTAATACATGCAGGCGTTCGATTAAGATATTTAATGGCTTAAATAAATCACAGTTTTTTTATCTGCAATAATACAATTTAAAATAAACTGAAAATTTATAAAACACAATTTTTAGAGCATGCTCTCCTTAAGGACTCTAACCAGATATTCGAATCCACTATTATTGACAAATTGAAAATATTACTAAAAATCAAGTTGAATGAATGAAAGTAAGGGGGGTGGCGGTCATTAAGGATTAGGGAATTACCCGTATTTGCATTGAGAAAAACATATTTGATAGGCAAACACTGTAGAAAGTGTGAACCCACCAAAGTTTACAAATTTATTTTATAATTTTTGGTTATTTATTTTTTGAAACGATCAAATAAATTTATAAATAAGATATAATAAGCAAATCACAAGATAATAAATAATCATTAACTTAAAGCAGTTTTATAGGCTAATAAAGCAGTATAACATGAACCCAAAACCATAACAAAGCAAACCCATATAAATTATTTAATTTATCCTGAAAGAACATGTTCTTCAGTTAATTCTTGAAAGTAGTTAAAATCATAGGAATGTTTATACAATGCCAATTTTGCTGGCCCAATCTAAGGTCTCATTCTATACATAAATAATGCTAACTAGTTGTAGCCTGTGAAATATTCACGGAAGTAAAACAAATTCCACATTATTGAAAATATATATTCATAAATAAAGAATTTGTTTATATATATATATATCATTTATACATCGTCCCCTTTTACACCGGTTCAAAAATTGTTAACTAGGTTTTTAAAATTCGTTCAGTTATCACGGACCCACCGAGATTCAAATTTCGATTTACTTTCGCAGAGAATCTTAGAATTCCTCTCTCACTCTCTTGTATTCAAAATTCAATTCTCGTATTCTTTCTTTGACGACAACCATCGTACGGGTTTTGGCCTATTTATACTATGATTATTGATTTAACTACAATACATTATTGTGAAGTTAAATATTTTACCTGGTCTTCAAAAAACGATGACCAAATAATTCTAAACGGTAGCCTCAGTCGATA
The DNA here is from genome assembly GCA_949825065.1 of Odontocerum albicorne. Lineage (NCBI taxonomy): Eukaryota > Metazoa > Arthropoda > Insecta > Trichoptera > Odontoceridae > Odontocerum > Odontocerum albicorne. The sequence goes on along the minus strand of OX463842.1, from coordinate 52,430,272 downwards.
TATTCCTGATATACAAAGCCCTTAATACAAATATATATAATTTAAAAAATATGTACATAAATATTGTATTGTTTAATGGTGATTAAAACCAAGTATATGAAGGCGGGAAAGAACCCAATCTAATGATCGCAGTTACAGCCCATTTTATTCTTACACTTGCAATATTTTTAATCGTTCAATACAGAGCTTTCTTGATTAGAGTCTGCTCTAGAAACAGAGTTATAAAATATGTCATGTTATTATTATTTATTATAGTCATGAAACTACTCTTAGATGAATTTTGATTAAAAAATACTTTTTATGTTGAAGATGTTTCCTTGGGGTGACATTTTGTTAGAGTAGTTATGATATTTAAATTATTAAAATAACTATCCTTAACACTGTGTTGACAAAAATTAGGTCTCCTAAATAAACTACTGCTTTAAGCATCATACTATAAACATACTAAAAAATTGAAGTAATATTTACCTCAAATTGTTGACCGTCTTGTTAACGCTTCCTTCCCTGTGATGTGTAACTAGTATACATAGCTTCTAAAAACTTTAATATCTCTATAAATATAATAAATACTGGGTTCAGATTTGAGGTATTCTCTGTAATACATTTGTTAAAAAAATAAAATTAATAATAACTAGCGCTTATCGGCCACATCAGAGAGGTTTTGTGAAAAGCAGGAATAAATTCACCAATACAATCAAACATGTGCCAGTGTGTGGCGGAGGTACATTCATTCTAAAACACCGCAATGGGTGAGGAAGCGACGCTATTCACGTCTCACTTTTACTTCGGTATATGGGAACGTAAGAAATATAATCTCAGTTTACAGTTGTGTTTCTTCCTTCAAGGTATAACATACACAGTGTTAGTACGTCTCAGTCTCAGTAGCTCTCGGGCATCCATTTGAGGTGGTCTCTTCGCCCATTTTACGAACGTCGGCCGATGATTTTTAAATTTTTTTAGCAATTAAATTTCAGTTATTAACGCTTTTGACAACAAATTTAATTAGTTTATGCGATTGGCTATGGATATTCTTATTTTTTTTCGATTTTAAATCGCTCTTTTTTATATGTGTATTGAATACACAGCACCGGAATGCCCGAATTTTTTTAAGCACAGGAAGGAAAAGGTTTAACAAGACCGAAAAAAGTTACAGAGTTATTCAGTATTTTGGAGAAGCTTGATCTTTATTCCAAGTAAATTACATTTCGGAAGAAGGATATGTGTACGTCAAAGAAACTGTAGGAGTTGTATGAAAAAGAGTAAGGATCTAAAAGCAATGAAATATGTGTGTCGCGATAGTAAAATCTGGCGCTTTCTATTATCTGCCTACCTCGACAGGAAAATAGCGTGATGGTATGTATGTACGTTAATCCCTTAGAGGGAAAAAAATCTTCATCCAATAGACTACAGAAGTCATTGATACATACATAATATATTTTTTTCACCAAGTCATTGAACGTATATTTAATTATCATTGAGAAAATTTATTAAAATGCAAACAAGTCATTCAGGGATTTGTTTTATTTTGCCAAACATATATCCATATAATAAAACGTTATTGATACGCGAAAAGACATAATTTACTTAGAAGTTAAATATTCTCTGTACAAATTAAATATATTTATTATTTAATCATCTCTCAACACGACCTCTTGTATGAATAAAACATACATTTAACATTTTAAACGAAAAAAAAACTCTGCAGGAAAGGTTCTTGATGAGATATACCTTTTGATTTAATGGTGAAAAATAAAGTTATGTACATTTTTATTAAATTTTCAATTTTGTGCGAATGTTTGTTTCTCGGCAGGAAGCGTTGAAATAAAAATTCGTCGACTTCATTAATTTTTATAAAGGAGACAAACTTTTCCAACTTTCACTGCAAATTATACATCCGCGTTTGCTCTAAAAAGTTTTAAACTTCGTTTTTGTGAAATATTTTTTACATGTTATTTCACTTTGCGAAATTTTTCAGTTCATTTGTTTTTTTTAACGGTGATTCTTGTCATTCGTAAAGGACTCTATTTAAAGTGAGAAGGTGTCGCTGAGAATTTAAAGTAACAAAGAAATACATTATTAGGGCTTTTTCAGTAGATTTTTTTGTTGAACTTTCACTCAGAAGTAACGACAAATAAAGAGTAAATCTAGCTTATTAAAAGCTGTAGCAAACACATGTTACCGATCGTCTAAAAAATCATATCGACGTTTCAACAAAACTTCAAGTAACATCAATCGGAATTGCCAATTTCAGGAATATTTTCAGGAAAATTTTCAGTTCGTGCTGTAGAAGCTGAAAATTTGGAATGAAACAAGAATTGAGTTCTCATTATTCTTAAGGATTAAACGAACTTTCACAAATCGCTGAATTATTTTCAAAGACTTCGGTTTGAAAGAAACAATTTAGCACTCATTTTCTCAGCGACAGGTAGAGCCAAAAGCTTCATATTACATAGTTAGAAATATTTTACCCTTTGACTACCGCCAAAGTTTATTACTAAAATGGACCTTGTTACCGAATTATTTTTATACCAAGAATATTGAATTTGACTTTGTTTCTGTACAAACCAATATCTTTAAAAAAAAATTGTAGGGTCTAAAATTTTAAATTTTTCTTCATTAAAATAATTAGTAAATATTAAAAAAATGCTTACCATAAAAAATGTTTAAACTCTTTAAATTAATAAAAGATTGATCATTTTACACAATTTTATTTGACAAAAGTACAAAAAAAAAACACTTATCCACTTTTTTACTAAATTGCTACATTATAATGTATTTAAAGTTTCATATACTATGTATGTCTATATATATTTCATATACTATGTATTTCATATACTATATTTTTCATAAAGTATGTCTTCCAGAAAGAATCTTGAAAATGGTAAAAACTGACCTGTTGGTTTCTTCAGCGATAGCGACCCAGAATGAATCTGGGAAAAATAATTTATGTGTGGCGTGCTCAGTTTAATTGCCGTTTTGTAATTAGGTTGCCACCGTCAAGACCATGATAGACTATTTTGTTCATTATCTCTTAAGTTTTCAAAAAAGTTCAGGGAAGTGTCAGAATACGGCCGAATAAAATAATAAATATTATTTAACATAAACGTATCCCAGGGCTTCTCGTAGGTGCGATCGGTAATTTGGTTCTGAAGATGCAGGTCCCCTCTCAGGTGCGGTCGGTAAGCAAAGGGTTAACAAGGAAAGATCATTGGAATTAATAATATCAAGATTTTTAAACTGCATTCCATGAAATGTAAACACAAATAAAAAAAGTAAATAAATAGAAATACTTCTTCCAATATTGAATAGTCATTGAGGAAAATATATATTGTATTTTCTCGTAAGGCTTTCTAATTTATAATGTATAAGTATATACACATACCATCACGCCGTCTTCCTATTGGGGTAGGCAAAGAGGGCTGAACGCTAAACATTCCTATCTCGACACACATCCTTGGCCTCCTCTACATCCATACGCCTTCTTATAGAACTTATACGTATCATTCTTTTAAAATATAGTTTACTTGATAGAAACATACTTTCCTTAGTCTTTCCCTCTCACGAATTCTACTCATATTTGCACTTTATGTTTGTTTTGTTAGTCTTCCCTTATTCAGTCGTTTCGTTGCTCAAAGCACCTCGCTGAGTACCCCAGTCTTAAGTTCACATTCATTCCGTATTCTGTCTCACAATAACACCATGTATTATTCTCAGTGCACGATATTTTTTTAATTTAAATCTATAATACATCATAGACACGCTACGCGCATGCGCCGCGTTTACTGTGTGTATACGTAGCATAAGTCAACCAATAAACACTGCGTATTATGTTAGAATTTAATTTAAAAATAGTAATAAAAATCGTTAACAAATGGAAAAAAAGCAAGGCATAAAATCAATTTTTCCTAGGAGCTAAAAAGTTTCACTTCTACTGCGCGAGAGTCTCACGTATGTGTTTTTTTTAAATATTTTTTACTTCGGGCTAAACCCAACGACTGTCATTACTTGCCTCGAGGCTTTCACAAACAATCCTTACTTGATTGTTACTGGCGCAACCGGTATGCTGCTTCTGATGTTCAGACATATATCAAAATTATTAGTATCAAATAATGACGCAAGGGAAAAGTGAAATAAACCCTAAATCATTTTTAGAGTTTTTTTCTGTTGTTCGAAGTTTATAAAGAGCAACTATAAAATATATTTATTAAATTGTGATATTTCGCGTCAGCTTTATACTCGAGCTGTCTTAATTGAAATAAAATCGTAAAATTTGGTGACTAAAATAGGTGTTTTCTCCGCGACAGTAAAAAGTTATACTTTTGTTAACGTATGTTGGATATACTACAAACAGGGTCGTCCCTAAGTCGCTAGTTAAGGTAGTATATACGATGAGTATACAAAAGTATGTCCACAATTATTTAAAGTCAATTTTAAATCATTTTATAAAAACTTATGAAATTAACTTTAATATCGTTTTTGATTGAGTAAAGCAAACCCAATAATAAGTTTTCTCTATATTCAGAATCAAAGAAAAAATTGGTCTGAAAATAAATCAGGATAGGACTAATAAAAAAATCAATCCAGAACAGTTTTTAGCTTTGATCTTTATACTACGATGCGTTTATGCGAAAAGGATCCAACGCACATTAAACTCATTAATAAGTAAGTAAATTTTAATGAATTTAAAACATTTTAATGAATTTTAAATTCGGAACTTAAAAAAAACGAAAAATAAATATTTTGTGTATTTAGTCCTGTTTCCATTTGATACTTCCAAATCGGTCCAATATGACGATGGTTTACGATAGAAAATTTACCGTTGCTGGACCTGTGGCCGCGTAATGATGTGCCTCTTATTGTTAAACATATGGGTGACGTGTGCAGCCTTAGGAAGCACTTGAAGGCGAAACTTTTTGAAAGGTCTTGTAAAATGTATGATTATATTTAAACACACTACTCCTAAAGCCGAATGTGTTACTATCATATATCGAAATATCTTTAGAGGTTTCCTTGTAGCTCGTATTTCCTTTGTAAGTTTTCTGCGGTTTTCTTACCAAATATATTTTTCTCAGAGAACGTAAACATAAACAATCAAGTACACAATTTAATTGTTTCAGCCACCACATTTCTATTTTCACACTAATCTTGTTTTTTTTTTGTATTATTTTTAATATATCAATAAAACTGGATTCAAATACCAAAAAAAAGCGATTTGAGTAGACCGATTTCATTATGGTTTTGTATAAATTAAACTTTTGTTATTTTTACTCGTGCAAATTAATAATATATGAACAATGAAAAAAACACTTTGCTTTATTGTATTATATTTATTTTATTCAGGGAAACTAGGAAGGCTAATTGCAATATAACAATATCTTCAAATTATTCAAAAGGTTAATAAAAAAAGTCTTAGATGTAAACCAGACTTGAAACCTTTTTATAAAATCTTGCTTTTAACGAAAATCGAACCCGTAACTTCCCAACACTAAGACAGACGTCTATAAACAAATTGATTTATTTATATTGTATATTATTTATAGTTAAGGCATTAACATTGTGGAGGTTTAAAGACATTTTATTTTGTTTTATAAAACACTGTTTATTCCACTTTTTTGTAACGGTGCAACCCTTCCGGTTTCAAGGTTTTCACCTCAAGGCTTTCATTTCAGAGTCTTGTTTGTGCTTCCCTGAATATGAGGTAAAAGCCTTGAAACCAAAAGGGATATACTGTTACAAAAAAATGGAATAAACAGTGTTTGATAAAACCAATTTCAATGATTTATTTCAATGTTAAAAATTTTGCTACTAGACTTAGATATCAGCCATCTAACAAGACTTGTGACCTGTTTTGAGACAATTAATGTGATCCTATGAAACCCCGTCATAACAATCCAACCATTTCAAGTTGCAGCCGTTCTTAAGAATTGACAACTTTCTAAATAAAATATATCGGGACTTTTCCATTGACACATGCTTATCAAACCCAGCTTATCAAAATGTCAAATGAAAACAGTGTTTTTTTCCCTACACTACAGCCCTATAAATATAGCATCATTAAACTCACCAAGAACAATGTTTTTTTCAAAGACGAAGTAAAATATTTCTTTTTTTCCTACGGGCGGAACTGATCCTTGCATGTCCCTGATTTCACATATGTGTAAAATGGGATTCCACACAGAATATTCACTGTGTAGCGGCTGAACACTGAGTATCAAGGTATTAGGTATGTAAAATCTGCCGAGAACGGCGGGTTTTACGACTGCAGCCGCGAACATCCTAATCTTGCGCGGCAGCCTGCCGTTCTTCAGCGGCAAATAGCTTTCAGATTCCAGCCCAGCCAAATGCCTCTCAGTACGCTAAATATGTCTCTGCGAAAAATTCAAAGTATATTTTTACAAAACTAAAACCTCAATACATATTTGATGAAACTCTTGCAAATGTAATGCGTATTCTATGACAACTATCTTTCGAATGTAAATATAAAAAGTTAGGGCAGGGATCGTTTCTTTTACAGATATTTCACGATATGTTTTTCTTCACACGAAAATACTTAATGTTAAGATCTACTGTAATTAGTGTTGATGACAGCATGTTAGTGCCAACATTAATGTATAGGAATGAAACGTGTTAACCCTTACTTCCATGTGAAGTGTAACAAGTACACATTGCTTCTAAAAACCTTAATATCTTTATAAATATAATGAATATTGGGTTCAGATTTTAGGTGTTCCTCCGTAATACATTTACGCATTGAATGAAAAAATAATATTAATAATAATTAATTAGCACTTATCGGCCACATCAGAGATATTTTGTGAAAATCAGGAATAAATTCACCAATACAATCAAACGTGTGCCAGTGTGTGACGTAGGTATATTCATTCTTAAAACCCGCTATGGGTGAGGAAGCGACACTATTCACGTCTCACTCTCACTCTACTTCGGTATATGGGAACGCAAGAAATATAACCTCAGTTCGCTCGCTTCTCTCGCTTAAGTAGCTCTCGGGCATCCATTTGAAGTGGTCTCTTCGCCCGTTTTATGAACGTCGGCCGATGTTTTTTCATGTTTTCAGTAATTAAATTTCAATTATTATCTCTTTTGACTTCAAATTCAATTAATTTAAGCGACTGGATATAAATATTCTTATTTTTCCGATTTTTAATAGCTAATTTTTACATGTGTATTGGTGTGTATTGAATAGATAGCACCGGAACGCGCGGATTTTTTTAGCACAGAATGGGAAAGATTAATGGATAATTAATTAAAGCAGCTGAATAAATGTAGGGGAAAATGATGCACTGGGAAGAATTTGTGGGGTATAGATATATGACAGAATACGAAATATTATTATTAAAGATGGATGCTAGTTAAAAACTGCACAAAAATAATCCTGTAGAGGTGGTATTGACACAAACTTTGTTTATTTTTATTATTTTATATAGATGGTTAATTATTCAGGGTATATCTGGCGGGCTTATTGCTGTACAGCATTTTTTTACAACCAAACATATCATCTTGGATACGTTAAGTTGTTAAACATATGTGTGACAAAACAATTTATAACAAATTTATAATACGAACGTACGTGGGACTCGTGGTAAACGGCAATAGAGTAAAGTGTAGTTGGATCAAATTATTTTTTAAAGAAGGAATGGTAAGGAGTAAGAAAAACAGAACGAGCTTCTGGAAGCGTCATGGTTTAACTTTCTGCCCTTTTTTCTTATCTTTTGTAAATAGGACGACCTCCATGGTCTAGTTAGTCAGACGCCCGTCTCTCAGCCCGTGAGTTGCGCGTTTGATTCCCACTGAGACTAAGATTTTTTTATAAAGGATTTTAGTCAGTTTTTCACTTAAGACCTCTTTTTGGTTGAATATAATAAATTTTCACATGACGATAAGCCCACCTAGTTTTACTGTATACAACGAAGTGTAATACAAAACAACCGGGAAATTATTATGCATGTGTGTGTCAGAAAACTCAAAATTGAGTTATTTCTTCATAAAAATAATGTACGAGTATTAGGTGTTAACATAAGTTATGTCCGTTTTTATTTTTCAATTTAAAAATGAGCAACAAAAGTATAACAAAATGGTAAAGATTATACGTCATTCGAAAGAAAATTTTCTGCTCTACAAGATATTGTGTTTGTTTTTACGTTACATATATTATTTTATTTGATTACAAGCCTTCAAAATGGAATGTCAAGTAGACGAAATTGAACATTTTCGAAACCTCTTTCTGTTTCCGTTCAATCGAGGGAATAAAGCTGCAAAAGCTGCTCGCGAAATTTGTGAAGTGTACGGTGAAGATGTTATGAATGAAAGGACAGTTCGTCGATTGTTTTTGCGTTTCATTGACGGTAATTTTGACCTGAAAGACATGGAGCGTTCCGGACGACCAGTGGACTTTGATGAAGACCGCTTAAACCATATTATTCATGAAGATCCCCTTCAAACAACCGTAGAATTGGCTGAGCCGATGAATTTATACACACTTTAAAATCATGCCGTTTACTTGAACTTTCTGCAGGAATTAGTCACACCACGCATTGGTGAGGAGTTTAAGAATAAGAAGGACTTTATTTCCATAGAGATGGTGTACTTATTCTATCATCGTTATGAAAAGGGCTATCTTGATGAAAATTTACCACGCATATAGATTGGACGTAAACACAGTATTGAATACCCCCCGCGCTCCCTAAACATCACGTCAATGATTTTTTTTATGTGGACTAGTCCAAAATAAAGTTAATGTTACAAAACTGGCAACAGTGAATGAATTGTAAGCAGCCATTGAAAGAAAATGCTCCCAAATATCAAAACAAATTATTTGTTGTAATTTACTTTTATCAAAAACTGTTTATTCCACTTTTTTGTAAAGGTATAACCCCCGGTTTCAAGGCTTTCACCTCATCTTCAGGGGAGCACACACAAGTCTCGTTTGTGCTCCCCTGAAGATGAGATGAAAGCCTTGAAACCGGTAGGGGTATACCATTACAAAAAAGTGTAATAAACAGTGTGTGATAAAAATAAATAACAATGACTTTAAATCTCCACAACGTTAATGCCTTAACTATAAACAACAAATTATTTGTGATGTTCACAATTCTATAATACACAGTACATACATCAGAATGGCCATCAATTTGACATATTTAAAAAGAATTTTAGCCTGTTTTGTTAAATTTTGAGTTTTGACTACAGATATATATTAGTGAAACCTGAATCAATCATTTAGAGGGTATACCTATATACTTTTTTGGGATTACTTTATATTACATACTGTAAAAAAATCCCGTATGAGTTTTGTTCCAACAAACATGAAATATTTTCGCACATTTTTTTGTGAAATAATAGAAGGGGCCATTTTATATACTCCGATACCATTGGGAATTGAACCAAATGTCTTTGCAGTTTTTTATAATTTTTTTATCTTACGGCAACACCACTTTTACAAGATGTTTTATTATAATACTGTTTTAATTTTAAATGAGTGAACTCGCTTATTTAAAGCTGTCTACTCTTCATAGCAGTGGAAAATGTTAAAAGTGAAATTTGTAATTTTTATAAAAATTAACTACTCGTAGTTATGATCAGCTGTCGCAAACATGATTTTTTCTTTATAAGAGAGTTGGCTTGCAACATTGTCACGGAAAATATTTTTTTTAATATACGAGGGTCATCCAGAAAGTAAGGTTACAACTTTTATGTAGGATCGAAAAATGCTTGTATTTAATTGAAATTCACAGGATATTTTACATATATATTAAACTATTTTTCAACGTTATTGCCGTCAAGATCAAGATATTTCTGTAGTCAGGGCACCATCTTTTGTATGCCAGTGTCATAGACCTCCACCGCCAGCTCTTTCAGCCACTTCTTCACAGCTTCCTCGACCTCCTGATCGTTGAAAAGTTGTTGGGGTGTAGTGACACACCCACGTCTCTTCCCCCGTTACGATAGAGTCCAGAAAAGCTTATTTCTCCTGTGAAAAACGATCCAAAAATTCACGCGCGGTGGTCACGCGATTTTGACGGTGCCCCGGTGTGAGCATTCTGGGCACCCATCTCGTACACAACTTCTTGTAACCAAGTTTTTTCGACACAATATTATCAAAAGGACTTCGATAAATATCAGAAAATTCTTCGTGAACGTATACGGCCTTCTCTGAACCACCTAACCCACTTTGTGACATGTTGTCGACTCATCACATCACTACCATAAACTTCCACGAGCTTCCGATGGATATTCGCGGCGGTATTGTTCTGCAAAGTCAAAAAACTGATGACCGCGCGGATCTCGCACGGACGAGAGTTGGCGGGAGCGTACGATGACCTCTCCAATGGAAGCATTTACTGTGACTGAACAAAATGGCTGACAAACACGCAGGACCAAACAAACTGACCGTTAGGATCCCCCCTACACGCCAAGTGCACCAACTTTGAAACAAAAATTTCCCCCGGCCTCAGGAGCCCTTGTAACTTTAGTTTCTGGATGACCCTCGTATATATCACGTTTTTAAAAAATAAATCTACCAACATTGGGGTTGTTTTGCTATTAACATAATAGTGGGTTCGAGTCTCGAGTTAGGGCGCCCTTGAGGGGTGATTTCTATTTAAATGGTGCTATATAAATTGTCCTTTTATTATTATTATTAAGGTATAAGCATTGAAAAATAGTTCTAATTCAAAATAATATAAATGTATGAATTCAAATTTCTAAGAAGCCTTAAGTTTAAGAAAAAGGAATATATATTTTTTGTACCAGTAAACAAAATTACAAATCGTCAATTTACCTGAAATAAGGATATTTATTTTAAGGAAAAAATAAGGCCGGATAATATTTTCCATCAATTTTGAATATTTTGTATTTATATAGCAAATAAACGTTTTTTTCTAATATCAAAAGCAGCTTTTCTTATACGTTATTGATGAAATTCTTTCCAGAAATAATACCTTCTCATAGTATAATTTCATTTTATTTCCTCCCCAATAACAATATTTATGCTGCTCCATCTTTTGTGATTTGCGAATTTATTTTATTTGATATTTTTCGTCAATATGCCTCGTAAATAGGGTTATAAAAACGTCTTTTTTAATTTTGAAAATTCAAAGTCGGTAAAATAAAAAATAAAAAATTTTAAGTTTAAAGGTGCATGGTTGCACGGTAACGCACAAGATTTATATTCCGAAAGTCGTCAGTTTGAACCCCGCAGCTTTTTACGCCTCTCAAATGAAACAAGCATTTTTTCACAAAGTGTAAGAGGGTATAAGGATACCTATGACTTTGGTCATATCTATTTAAAAAAAACATTGATTAAGTTTAAAAAAGAACTTTGAAAATAATTTCCTTTTAATTAATTATAATAAACCTTCTATATAGGAAAGACAGGAAGATCTTTTGAAAAGAAATGGCTAATTATTGTCACCGTGAGAATCATACTTTTTCTATCGATAATCCCAAATTCTTACATATCAGTAGTAACGGAAATAAATTGGACAGATTAGAGGCCATAGAAATTTCTAAGTCAGTACACCGATTCGAACATCTGTTGAACAGTTATTTCCCAAAAATTTCTCCGCTCTTGGCCGAAATTGTCCCGTGCCTCCCTCACCCCTCAGCCTACAACCGTTGAAGCGTGTATATCGGTACCAGTTTGAACATAATTTAGTCTTGTTTGCGCTCCCCTGAAGATGAGGTGAAAGCCTTGAAACCGGTAGGGTTATACCGTCACAAAAAAGTGGAATAAACCGTGTTTGATAAAAATAAATTACAATATTTCCTTAACTTGAAATATTGTGTTATACTTTCCTTGTTAACATTACAGCCTGGCGGCTTTATTGTCATATCATTATTTCTGCAAACCAACTAGAAAGATTTTAGAGGTTTTAAGTAAAAAAACTGACTGGAACTCTTTAAAAAAGACAGTTACAAGCGGGAATCGAGCCCGCAACCCACGGGCTTAAACGCAGGCCTCTACCAATTAGGCTATGTAGGTCATTTATATTTAAATATTATTTTAAACAAATATTAATTATTCAACATGTTATTCTTTCTTTTCTTTTATCACACCTAAAAGAATGTGTGTAATAAATAATTAATGTATATGTAAATACTTCCAGTCTGTCTTTTTCCAAACAGATGATTTTTTTGTAGGTGACAGAAATAACAAGGTCGCAATAAATAAAACTTGCCAAATTCTACTATCAAGGAGTTCAATACAATCCAATCGGGCAGGTATTACGATAGCACTTTTGCTATTCTAGTTCTGTGATTTGGAATGGTCTGCTTCAAAGTGTCAGATATATAGGTAGCGTCTCAAACTGTTGGAAGCACTTGAAGGCATCGCTTTTTAAGAGGTTTTACCAAAATTAATGATTATGTATGAACACTACAGACATACGAGTACATTACACTACACATAAAACCGAATATGTTAATATGACATATCGAAAGATTGACAAAACTTTCTTTGTAGTTTATTTATTTATTTAACACTGTTATTACAATACAATCTGGCGGGCTTATTGCCAGGCGTCAATCTCTTCCAACCAACCAGACAAAAGTAAATGAAGCAAGTTACATGGTCGCATAAATCATTCAAATGACCATCCATCCCCACGAAATACAAAAACACATACGTAAGCACATGCCCACGAACCCCACAAAGACGGACAATCACCCGAACATTATTTTTCATATTAAGTGAGATATCATCAATCAAAAGGAATGGAAAGGATGGTGGAGAGGAAAGGAAAAGAAAAATCAGGAATGAAACACGTTATTTTACTGACTAGAAATTAAGAGTTTTTTCAGTCGCTTCTTAAAGCACGCCAAGGACGGAGCGAGTCTTATATTGGTTTGTTACTGATTCCAGAGTCTCACTGCATGGACAGTAAAGGATGACGTAAAGAAAGAGGAGTGGTGAACTGGAAAGGCCAATAAACAATCTCTGTTTGAGCGTAGCGCTAATCCATGATTGGAAAGAAGCTGAAAATTTTCGGCGAGATAAAAGGGTGCGGCGGGATAGTTAAGGACGTTATACAATAGAGACAGTATGTGAATTTGGCGTCTATTTCTAGCATTCAACCATTTCAATCCTTTCTAGTATGAAGTTATATGATCGTACTTTCGTAGGTTGAAAAGAAATCTTAGGCGCACATTTTGAAGACGCTGTAATTTGTCCAACTGTTACTCTGTAACATCCAAGTAACATAATTTATCTTCCCTTAGTAAGTTTTCAAATTATATGCAGATGCAAAGAAGTACTTTACGTTATATCGGCAACCACCATCATCCTAAACTGATTTATATATTTAATATTATGTTAATAATATTGGACTCGAATCCTGCAGTTCGAGCGCCCTTGAGATGAGTCTGCATTCTACACAGTGCTATGTAAATTGCCCTTTAAATATTATTACAATATATAGAACCAGTAAGAATTTTTCGATAGCCCCTGCTACGAAGGACAAAGTTTAATAAAATAAAATATATCCTTTTTATACAGTTTGTTTGACAAGAACGTGTATGGCGAAATCTGAAAAACTATTTGGGTTAGACATTAAAAATACACACATACTACATGATATATGGTAGACCGTGATGTTTTATTAATAATATGGTGTCCAGTTACCTTCACTAGTAATAATTGCCCGGCATCTCCGAGGCATACTTTCTAGTAACTTTATAGCATCATCTTGTGACGAAGACATCTATATAAGTCGAATCTGTCAAAATAACTGCTTGACATTCCAAATATTTTTCTCTCGGAGCTTAAACTTCATGAGTGCCCAAACATTTTCTATGGGTTTTGCATCTGGTGGCTGCGACGCCCAATCCATTACGTCAACGTCATTTTCCTATTTCCACGCAGTACAAAGACGACTCCGATGTTTTGGATCATTGTCCTAAGGCAGTTGTCAATTTAATTTTTTTCTTATATATCACATTCTAACAGATAATAAGAAAGCCCTCTGATATACGAGTATTTTAACCAATTTGGCAGCGTTCAAATTATTTATGAAGATGTGCAAAGTGCCAAATCCCTGCTTTGAGAAACAGCCCTAGACATGGACTTTTACCAGGTGTTGAACGGTCCGCCGGATGAGTCTATTGGTGTGAGTACACCAGGTATGATTATTGTAAGAACGTGCCCAAAAAGAAGCTTCGTCCCTAAAAATTAAGTTGTCCTAATCGCAGATCAAATTTTCTTTCGACCAAGTGAGTCTTTTTTCGACTTGTTTTTCGAACAGTAGTGGTTTCTTCACTGTGCTTCGAAATTTCACTCCATGAGCTAGTAAACGTCTTCTTATAGTGTCACATGACACAATTAAACCCTTTTCACGCAAAACCGCTACGCAATGATTCTTCTCAAGTACCCGTAAAATCACTCTGTCCCCCTTTTTCGTTGTTTTCTGTGCAGTGCTACGATTTGGTAGATCATCGACGTTTTCTACGTCAGAATAGCGTTTCACCCACTTGCTTACAAATGTCTTCGACTTTCTTATATACATACTTTCTATGGCAGTGCTATTTACACTCTCTGTGTTCATGGTTAAGTTTTTTTCATTCAAATTTATAACTTACTAGTATTTCGTGAGATTAATTCAAAATGATTTGAATACAAAGAGAACGGAGTTCATAGAATTTTTTACTAAATAATTAAGACAAATACAGTGACAATAATTAAAATTTCAAAAGAAATGCTCACAAAATGTATAATTTTATCACTACTCGGTTATTTACTAAAATGTTCGCGGACCAGTACTGATCCGGCATCCATAGTTTGAACGGCAATCCAGCGTCCATAGTAAACAAGCCCGCTAGACTGTACTGTATACAACAAACGTGTTAAATAATTCAATACAATTATTGAACCATATGAAAATATTTAATAACTTGGCCAGTAAACAAGTAAGAAATACAAAGTTTGCGTGGAAATGATTGGCTAAAGAAAACTTGACTGAATCAATTGAACCTCATTTTTAAGTAAGGAAAAGTAAGCAGTTTTGTAATAAAATATTGTGCATGACGGTATGTTTGTATTTAAAGGAGGCGAAATATATCTATTTGGATAGAAAAATAGGGAGGTTTGTTCTCTCCGCCTACTCCGCGAGGAACACGGCCTAATGATATGTAAGTGTATAAGAATACGTTTTAAAAAGCTTTCTTGGCCAATGTGCTTCAATTAAATCACAAAATCATCCATGTAATCATAATCGATAACATTTAGAGAAAAAAAATTCAGCTCGTAAAGCAATGCCCTGTTATGATAATTCACCCTGTTGGCTCGATACCAATTGTTGTACTCGTGTTGGCTCAATGGCAATTGTTGTACTCGTGTTGGCTCGATACCAATTGTTGTACTCGTGTTGGCTCGATACCAATTGTTGTGCTCGTGTTGGCTGGATGGCGATTGGCTGCCTCAGGGTAAGATACTTCATTCTGAAGCCACCAACTAGAATACCAAAGATGTAAGTTATATTTTTTCTAATCAGCACGGTTTAAGTAAATCAAACTAGCAATCTTTCCATCAGGAACTTGGAGTCCAGAACTCCTTCACCCAAGACAGTCTACAACTCGGCACTCCATAAACTACCACGTAAGGCTAAAACTGGAAAACTTCCTATCATCACAGAACTACTAAACTTTTTGCTAACAAAACACTGTTTTATTTTTTTCTTGAATCTTAGAAAAGACGTTTTATTGACTTTGTGGTGTCATGTTTATAAATTTTTAATAAAAAAACAGAACACTGAAATTTTTGTAAAAGCTGACATTATGTGACTTGGAAACTTTTTGTTATTTCATATGTTATGTTTTTTTTATAAATATAATTTTTCTCCATTTATAGCTGTCGTTAAATATATGACTTGAATGAATTGCTTTTTTAATTTTGTTTTTTAAAAGTGAATCAATGAGGCTTTCAGAGTAGCCGCCATTATTTATAGTTTTTTTAATGATCTTCAATTCATTTTTTAAATTTGTCTTCGGTTAAGGGTACATTGAGCAGTCTATGAAGCATACAGTTGAAGGCAGCCAGTTAATGGCTATAAGGATGGCTGGAAGTTGCTGGAATTATAGTCTGAGTAAGTATCTTTTGTATAGATACGAGTATCAAAGTCAAATGACCGTTATATAAAAAAAGACTATACCGTTATATAAAGTAGAATAAGCAGTGTTTATCAAAACTAACAATAATGTCTTTAAGCCCATACAGTGTTAATGAGTATGTATATTATATAAAAATATGAAAAACTGAAAAAAAATTAAGGAAAAAGAGTGAATATAAAATAGAATACGTATGCATTCAAATTAAATACATGCGCATATACCAACAAAAAAGGCTTTCATAATCTTTCTTTTGGTAATTTAAATTATTTTCTGCAGGCACCCTTTTATATATAACCTAACTTCGGATTATGAGACGCACTTCGGACTATAAGACGCACCCCAATTTTAGGCCGATTTTTTTTAATTAAATGTGTCTTTTGTTCCAAATATTATGGTTATAAATATTTATATTTAACAATACATCGCGATATATTGCTATTGATACACTTACAATAATGCATTGCTATTGATATACTTACACCTGCATCTTGTAATACATTGCTATTGATATACATATTAATATTAATTACAATATATTGCTATTGCAATACATTTCAATTGATAAACTTACAATAGTGCATTGCTATTGATACACCTACATTACTATTGATATACTTTTAACTGCATTTTACAAAACATTGTTATTGGTATACTTATTATTATTAATTACAGTACATTGCTATTGATACACTTACAATAGTGCATTGCTATTGATATACTTATTATTATTAATTACTAACGTTAAAATATAAATTTCATATAAAATAAAAACTTGAATATTTTGATACATTACTGAAGATAAATGCATTATTTTATCTTTCCAAGACAGCTTTCTCTCAGAACTTTATGAATACCTTTGGTATTGAAAAGCAACTTTAATAATACAACTCGGGCCATCCTAAGTCAAGTAATTTGTTATCATTATTTGTTCATCTTCCATTGCAGCAAAATAGCACAACCGTAGCTTACTTCTTGTCTCGCCTTAATGTGAGAACAGAACTGAACCATTAAGGGTAGGAAAACCATTCTGAAAGCGATCCTGCAAGCAAAACAAGTTGTTGACTCTTGCCAAGGTGAACTAACTTTTAAAGTGATATTACGTAATTCAACTCGCAAATCTGAAGGCCGGAGTTTTTGATTGTTTGCCAAAAAATATTTTGTTTGTTTACTGTGGCAGATAATGCCGTGGCGTGTCAACGATTGAAGTCCGATATTTGTTTTATGTCTTTAGATTTTAAACATAATAGCTATTTTTTGTATTAGGAAAATTTGTGGAAATTTTACTTGTTTTCAAGGTTTAAAAAACATGTTAAAAATAAATTACAATGTTTAAAAAACATTTTTTCAAATAATAAAAAGTATTTTTGTATCATTCTTTCCATTATTTTTATCTCCGATATTAAACATGCCATTAAAAATTGCTATTACGCTTGTTTTATCTGTCCTTGTCACATGGTTGATGCAAATACATTCCATCGGGAAGCCAATGAAAGACTGGAGAAAATTAATGCATAAGCTCTGTCATTACTGCACCTGATCATCGAAGGCAAAATAGAAGGCCGAAGATATGTTAGCAGGACGCAAATCTCATGGTTCCGCAATATACGTGATTGGACTGGCATAAGGGGCGTTGGAGATCTTTTTCGGACTGCCGGGGACAAAGATGTATATTCTCAAGTGATATTCAACGTTGGGGGGGGGGGGGGGGGGGGCTGAAATGACACTGGGAAGAAGAAGAAGCTCTGTCACGAGATATGTCTCGTGAAAACTACGGTCTATTAAAAGTATTCCTTGCCAATTCGATGGGCATCTGACAGAAAAAAGAATATTAAAATCATTTGGCATTACTCCATTAAGAAAATTGTTAATGATGTGACATTCAATATTTTTTTTTAATATAATACATTTATAAATTTTATGATGCGTTTGATAAATATTGTTGATTATTTAGATATTACCGAGCTTTTACGATATTTTATTATATTTTTGACTGTTTTGAAAACAAAATCGTCAATTCGTTCAAAAATATCTCACACTATCGAAAATATGCCATTTTTTTCTAACAAAGGTTTAAAAATATCTCAAAACTTCATGTGATTATTGTTTCAAGTCTTCAAATTTTAAACCCATGCTCTTGCATAAAAACGTTCACTGCAGAAATATCCTTACATTGAAACGTCCACCACAGAAAAGTTTCCAGTTTTACTCGTACAGTCTCTGCTTTTTTCCATGCTGAACTATGCGGACGTCTGTTATTTGGATGTCACAGAGAAACAGCTGGACAAATTACAGCGTCATCAAAATGTTTGTCTAAGATTTATTTTCAACCTACGAAAGTACGATCTTATAACTTCATACCAGAAAGAATTGAAATGGTTGAATGCTAGAAATAAACACCAAATTCACATACTCTCTATTGTATACTTTCCTTAACTGTCCCGCCACCCCGTCTAATCTCGCCGAAAATTTTCAGTGTCTTTCTAATCATGGATTAGCGCTACGCTCAAACAAAGATTCTTTATTGGCCTTTCCAGTTCACCGCTCCTCGTTTTTTTACATCGTCCTTTACTGTCCATGCAGTGAGACTCCGGATTCAGTTACAAATCAATATAAGACTCACTCCGCCATTGGCATGCTTTAAGAAGCGACTGAAAAAACTCTTAATTTAAGAAGTGACTGAAAAAACTCGTATTTCGTTCCCGATTATTCGTTTCCTCTCCACCATCCCTTCCTTTTCTTTTGGTTTTGAACGATTTATGCGACCACGAATTTTTTGATTGATGTTTTATGCGACGACGTAACTTGCTTCATTTACTTTTGTCTGGTTGGCTGGAACATATTGCCGCCTGGCAATAAGCTCCCCTGATTGTATTTGCAATAAAAGTGTTAAATAAATAAATGAATACAAAAAAAAGTCTGTTTTTAATTTGTATATTTCAAGTTTTTTGTTAATTTCTAAAACGTATCTGTTTCTTATATCCATATAACAGCTTATAAATTTCACTTGTTTTTCAAAATATTTTTTCAATTAATTAATACTTACGACTTAATACCGAAGTTTGCGACCTGAACAATAAAGACAATAAGCTGGCCACGTTCATCGCATGATCAGGATGATACAGTTATACATTAATACCTCTACCATCAGAACTATGACAACTAGAGCCAATTAAATACGTGATGTTTCGATGTGTTCTGAATGTTAAAAATTGGAACCGGTCAGTCATCACGTTTTTTTTAAAGAAGGGAAAATCCCGGCATACATTAAGTGACTTAAAAATTTAAACAATTTTAACTGTATTATAAACATTTTAACTGTAATATTGTCTAACCACGTGGGGGGCGTGGTACACTCTAACTCGTTCAGGCCAGAAACTTTTGACCTAAGTGGTAACATATTCTGACTGATGATCTTCACTTAAGTAAACTAATAGATAACTATGGGCTGCTTCTTCGGAAAAATGATACGACATTGAATAATTTTTGAATGCGCAAGGAACAGTTACAATCATTCGAATAGATTATGTCATATCTGGTGGTTTTTAAAAAATCGTATGTTATTTTACGACATTGACACATTTGTAGATTCTTTTTGTTTTTTTATTATACGAGTAAAATATATTTTGCATAAGCTGGCCGGTGTGTTTTAATCTTTTTCAACTAATCAGAAAAAATATTACAGATAATATACGGGGTATAATATTACAGATTATAAGGGGGTATTCTACTTTAGAGGCCTGAATTTCGGGCGTTTTTTCAGACTTAATAAAAAAAAAGCTAAAAATATTTGCCTTGTGTGTTTTTTACACTTTGTTTATTGATGGTTTGAGAATGTACAAAAAAAATTTGAGAAAATTCAAGATGTTATCAGCTGTTATTATTACTCGTCGTAAAAAAAGAGGGCAAACTGGTCGACATGATTAAAACGTTTTTGTAACTTTTAAACCCAATTTGTGGATATGATAAGGTTCGCTGACGATATTGCTATGGTTGCTGAAAGTGAAGAGGAACTACAAGAGGCCTTAACAACTATGGAAAGCATTCTTCAAAATAACTACAGTATGAAGATAAATAAAGACAAAACAAAGCTGCTGACTGTAGGCCGAGCGCAACACCAGATGAGAATAGTGATGTCGGGTAAACCACTAAAGAGCACCAAAGAGTTTGTCTACCTCGGGAGCAAAATAACATGGGACGGTCGGTCTAAGAGCGAGGTCGACAGCCGTATACATCAGGCCAGACTTGCATTTAATAAAAGGTCGAAAATAATAGAATCAAATAATATAGACCTAAAACTGAGAATACTCCTCATCAAGACCTATGTATGGAGTATCTTGATGTACGGCTGCGAGACATGGTGCCTATCCGAAAGAGATAGACGGAGACTAGAGGCTTTTGAGATGTGGTCCTATAGAAGACTATTAGGAATTTCCTGGAGAGACCACATCACGAATGAAGAGGTTCTCCAACGAATCGAAGGAGGAAGGCACCTGCTCAGGATCTTGTCCGAAAGGCGTGCAAGATGGATCGGTCATATAATACGACAAGAGGGCCTTTTGCATGCCATAATGGAGGGTATGACCGAGGGGACAAACTCTAGGGGACGCCCACGCCGAGAGTACCTGGAGGACCTGTTGGTGGACGTGCGCTGCTCAACATATACAGATTTAAAAAGAGCCGCACAGGACAGGGAGGAATGGAGGAGAAGAGTTGAAATTGCTGCAAACCAGTCTTAGGACTGCAACCACAGAGAGAGAAACCCAAATTATTCACAGTTTTTTAATTAAAAATAATGTCGTTATAGTTGCTACCTAAGAACAAAAATTTAAATGGCGGCTGTCTGAAAATTTATTGTTTTTCCCTCTTTTTGCGAAGTTTTTATTTTTTAAAAAAGGTAAAAATATAGTTTTGAAATTTTCAAGGTAGGGACGATATAAAACTATTTATAAAGTTTTATATCAAATTAAAAGGCAATTGGTTGAATAAAATTGGAGATTTTATGTCGACCAGGTCGCAAAAAGTAGTTTCGAGAAAAAGGCGTTTAAAGTTTTGATATTATTGATTGAGTCATTCTGGTACGGCGTAATTCCTGCCCTATTTAAAGCTATAACTTCGTAAATATTGAGAATTTTAAAATTTCATTTTAAGAACATATTCTCAAAGGTCTAAACTTTAAGAATATGCAACAAAAAAAACGTTTTTTTTTTCAAATTTCTAGTATAGAACACCCCCCTTAAGTTAAAACCAAACTAAAACATTTTTTTTAATAAATGGATATCAATGGTAATTGAATTCACAACTTATGAATTTTATGCAAGTCAAAATATTTGCCAACGTAAATAAAGGTTTCAGTTATGTGGGTGTACTGATGTCACAAAAATACTTAAACACTTCGAAAAATAAGAATATTCTCATGAAGTAAAATAACACCGGCTTTTCGTTTTCATTCATAATAAAGGTCTACACATTTTTTTCTAGAATAACATAATACTCGAGTTCTGTCATTAAGTGCATTAAGTCCAGAGTGCCCATCTGCAGCGATTAGGGGACTTAGCTGACCACACAGCATACCTAGAACCCTGGAGTGCCGCGGGGCTGCGTCCCCCTGGGACATACCATAACTTAGCCTCGCCTAGTGCTGTAATCCTCCCCCATCAGCCTGTCTGCACCCCTAAGGCTTTACTCTTGAAGTGTACCATTTTTTTTGATTCAACTCACTTTCTTTTAGGTTCATATTTTTTATCTTGTAACATTTTGTATGAAAAAAATTAAAATATCAACTATTGAGGTCATTGATCTATTCATAGTGCAAGGGATTTTATAAATGTAACGGTTTGAAACCAAATTACACCCAGCAAATAAAAGCACACATATTTTATACTTAACTTTTGGTAAGCATATATTAATCAATTTAAATAAGAATACTTAAATGATACACAATAAACGTTAATCCTGTCATATTGAAAGGAGGAAATGTAAAAGTCAGAAAAATCGAAGGACCTGCAAGAAAAGGTGTATGAGTGCAGAAGGTGTGAAATATGTGTGTTACGATACGTACGTTTAGCGTTCACTCCTCTCTCCCTACGACGTTAAGGTATGTTTGTATTTTCCGATGTATTTTACAACACTTCATTCTTAAATTTTGTAGCAAAATACGTAATTCATTTTGCGAGAAAAAGCTTTTCGTTCAAAACTGGCTGAAAATAATATTCTTTCATTTGTATAGTGCCTCACAAGACAACCATTTTGGCGCATTAGAGAACATGGCCAGAGGACAGCATTATGTTCGGCCCCATTGCTTAAGCTTTTTTTGCAGGCACGGAACTTTTTATTTTTTATAGTACATGTAGACAATACTACCATATTATATTATGATAATTATAGTTAAGGCATTAACATTGTGAAGGTTTAAAGACATTGTAATTTTTTTTATAAAACACTGTTTTGTAACGGTATAACCCTATCGGTTTCAAGGCTTTCCCCTCATCATCAGGGGATCACAAACAAGACTGAATTATGTTCGAACTGGTACCGAGATACTCACTTTTAACGGTTAACATTCGGGTTGAGGACTGGGGGTGAAGGGAGGGATGAGAAAATTTCAACCAGCGGTGGAGAGATTCTCTGGATATATGTTATGTGTTTGCCAGATGTTCATCCCGATGCACTGATTTTGAAATTTCTAGGGTCTCTAATTTGTCCAATTTATTTCCGTTACTACTGATA
Organism: Odontocerum albicorne; assembly: GCA_949825065.1. Classification (NCBI taxonomy): domain Eukaryota; kingdom Metazoa; phylum Arthropoda; class Insecta; order Trichoptera; family Odontoceridae; genus Odontocerum; species Odontocerum albicorne. The sequence goes on along the minus strand of OX463842.1, from coordinate 52,407,427 downwards.
TGTAAGAATTTGGTATCATCGATAAAAAATGTCTGGTTTTCACGGTGACAATGATTAGCCAATTCATAATAAATTAGAGGATTTGTTAAGGCGGATTTGTGTTCACGAAATCTCTTTTCAAAAGATTTTCCTGTCTTTTCTATATATAAATTATCCCCTGATGATGAGGTGAAAACCTTGAAACCGGTAGGGTTATACTGTTACAAAAAAGTGGAATAAACAGTGTTTGATAAAACAAATTACAATGTCTTTAAGTCTCCACAATGCTAATGCCTTAACTATAAATAATATATTATAATATATTATATCGTTACAAAATCTTTAAAAAATTACAATTTTATTTATATAAAAATCATTTTCCAATAAACTTAACTTATAAGCATGTATTATAGTTGACCAATGGGGTTTAAAAGAGTGGATAAACCAAGCCTGAGATGACTGAATAGTGTAACAGAAAACTGTCACACGTTGGATTAACCATTTGGATAAAGAATGCTGCTAAGGTGGCAGAAAATTTCCCAGACACCTAAACCAAGGCGTATCCTGGTTTGTAGAGAAAATAATATTGATCATTTTATTTAAACGTTTTATTTATTTTTAGTCAAAATAAGGAAAAAATAAACGATTTTATTCATACATAACTTTCGTGTACGAATCATTTTACATCTTACTTAACTTATCAGACTTAAATTCACATTCACTCCTAATCACTTCATTCCGTCATTGTTATAGTATTGCCCCACGTGTTCTTCTAACTACACACATTTTTACTTTTTTTTTTCACCCCCTTTGAGATCTTTTTCATTATCTGTGAATATTAAACTGGTGAAAGAAAATAAGAAAATTACAAATTGAAAAACGTTCAGTCCTACGACTTAAGACTTAAAATTCTATCGTTAGTTCTAAAATAATAATCGCGTAAAAAGTTTAAGTGTAGAAAAAGCGTTACAAAAACTTGAATGTAATAAATGTAAGCGAGAAAAATGAAAAATTGGCTTTGACTGGCCGCAAATACGTGAAATACTGAGCCAAAAAACTTTTACAAGACTGGAGGAAGCAAAAATAACAAATTTTTTTTAGGGTTGTTCAACGCATTTTATTTGATGTAATTTACAATATTTATTAAATAGTACATACATACATCCCGTCAAGCAATTTCTCTGTCAGCATGGGCAGAGAGAACAAGAACAGAGTGCCATACTTTCCTATCTCGTCACATATCTTCTTCTACATCCATACACCTTATCATACTTTTATACAACTTCTACGATTTCACTAAATTTCGACGTTTTTTTTTTCAGAATATCATTAACTTAATCCAACCATACTTTCTTAGGTCTTCCATCTCACATGCTTTCCACTCGCATTTGCATCACATGTCTAAACCATCTTAACATGCAAATCTCCATCTGACACATCAGTTTTAAGTTCACATTCATCCCTTATCAAACATTGACACTCCATGTATTATTCACAATGCACGCATTTTAAAAGTATTTAATCCGCTCCCCTCAGTATTATTTCACACCCACGTTTCATTTCTATACATCAACATTGGCACCAAAAGACTATTGTAAACTATCATCTAATTATATTTTAATGATCTCCGGCTCGAGTGTGTATATGTTTTAATGCCTTATTGACTTTGTATTCTATCGCTATTTAAGGTAAATGTTGTATCATACTTTTAAATATTTAACCGCTTTTCTTTCTTAACGTCGGCTTTTACTGTCCGTGCAGTCAGACTTTGGAACCAATTACAAACCAATATTAAACTCACTCCGTAATTGGCATGATTAAAAATGTTAATGAATAAATTATTTATTTAAAGTCAGTTGTATAACGTGTTTCATTTCCGTTTTTTTCTCTTTCCATCATCCCCCTTCCTTTCCTTTTGATTGATGATATCTTTCTTTTAATTTTTGCTATGTACATTGTTCATAAATTTTATAAAGGTAAATAACCATTTGAATATTTTTTCTTAGGTCTGCTTTGAATAAACCTAACCATAAACCAGCGAAATTGACAATGAAGTGTTATATGTATAAATACATAATGTAATAAAATATTTAACTTAAAATATATATAATTGCTATAAAATCAAAGAGTTTATTATTTGTAACTCGATTAATTGTTAAAAGGAAATAAAAAGTATTATAACATATCGGTTTTGATAAATTCATATTTTTGTTCACATACTCGTACATGTTTTAATTTATTCTCTAGTTAAAAAGTTAAAACAATATTGAATACTTGTTGAACTTATTTGTATTTATTTATTATTTTATTTATTATTACACATGACAAGAAATATACATAATTTGCGAAAAAACAACAGGTAATTTAATTTGGACATACAATTTTAATGGATCTGGGTTTGTTGCCTTTCATTTGTCGTATCCCTAGTAAACTAGGTTTTTGCCTGTATCTCACTGAGGATATACACTAATTATGAATCACTAATACTTTTATTTTGAACCACTGATATTATTATCGATTTTGATTTATTCGTTTTTTTTATATTCCCATTAAGTGTCTGGTTGTAGTGATTGTTAATAGGCATTTTCATTAATATTACCATCAGATTTTGTTAATTAATATGTTTTCATAATAAGTTGTTTTATATTTTAAGGAGGTAAAATTGTATAAAATATTGATGGGCATTGTATAATCATGGGTTTGTTATTGATATTACCATGGTTTAGATTTATTCATATCTTTTGTTTTCATATATACTCGTAGTTGATTTTTAGTTCAAGAAGGTAAAACTGAATATTTCTTGGCATAAAGATTTATTAATATTTTCATAAATTTTGATTATTTTTTTTATATTTTGTTTATAAAAGTTGTGGGGGTTTAAATACGTTTATTCCACTTTTTTTTACGTGTTTATTCCACTTTTTTTGTTATAATTTTTTTTAAGTTAAAAAAATAAAATTGTTTTGAATATTAATCCAGATAGAAAGGGATCATAAAAAAGGTCATGGACGGTTGCTGGCATCCTCAGACATGAGGGACAGGACGATGGAGATAAAATTTAATTTATATGAATATATGATAATTAAAACGGTGTTTACATTTTTTTAGGACACCATGTAGATTAAATAAAAACCATGAACAAAAAACTAAAAAAATCTTCCTGTTTTAAAGATTTATAGAAAAAAATAACACAAACGAGACGCAAGTATAAAATTACTAGGTTATATACAAAGTAACGATTAATATTCAATCAAGCCTGGGAATAGGAAACAATGCTCCCATCAAAGTGCTGGTGTTTAATGTTTAAACATGAAGTGCATGTTGTTTTAGTGTCTGGGCACAGTGCACAATGCACTAACGTGATGCTTATTTATGCAATCCGTCAGCATGCGCCCCGCACCCTGTGGGCACCCCCGAGGGGAGCGGCATATGTTGTGTTACAAGGTTTACTGCTCCACTTGCAGCCTCCTGATGCAAAGAACAGCAAGTGCTTGATGCAGCAAAGTTATTCTACATCTTGTTAAATAGATGTGCGAAAAAATATCCAATCGAAAAAACACGTTTTTAGAAAGACATCTTGAAAAAGAATAACTCATTTCATTGCATCATCAAATATGTTACGCTAAACGAAATAAATAATGGTATACGTATTGTAATTTATTTTTATCAAACACATGCGATTCCATTAGATTTGATAGATAACGCTACTTTGGTGTTATTTTCTTGCTGGCAGTACAAAGCGTATACCATTTGTTGTTTATAGTTAAGACATTAACGTTGTGGAGGTTTAAAGACATAGTAATTTATTTTTATCAAACACTGTTTATTCCACTTTTATTTCACTTTTATTCCACGTTTATTCCACCAAAAAAGTGGGATAAACAGTGTTTGATAAAAATAAATTACTATGTCTTTAAACCTCCACAACGTTAATGTCTTAACTATAAACAACAAATGGTATACGCTTTGTACTGCCAGCAAGAAAATAACACCAAAATAGCGTATCTATCAAATCTAATGGAATCGCATGTCTTATATCATATGTAGATTATTATTGGTAGAATTGCTACATTCTACCAAATGTAGCAGTTCTACCAAGTTCAATTTTGGTGATAAAATGAGATTGAAGAGTTTAAAATACACACTCACTTAAGCAAATTTCAGAATATTAAAATACTAAAAAAAATTTGTTAATATTCAGTTTAACTCCATTTTTAGGAAAATCCTACCTCAATATTTTGTTGTTCTTTATATTTTTTTATTAAAATACTATCAAAAGTGTTTAGTTTGATTAACCGGCAGTCCATTTATTTATTACCTCATTTCGGAAAGGAATACACGTTTATCTCAAAACAAATATGAACAACGTACATGTAAATGTTAACAGAGAAATATTACCTAGAAATTTTGAAAACAAAACTGTCATTCTCCCATTGTTGGTCCTAAGGAACAAAAAAGTTGACAATTTCAGCTATAAAATTTTATTTACACAATTGTTTTGCAAATACACAATTGTTTAATGAAGTCCCTTAGTAATCCACGCTTTAAATATAATATTTCAGGGTGAAAAACTTTAAGAGACTCTTCCGAATATTTTTTATCGGGCACATCACAGAGAAATTAACCAAGTCTCTGTTAGTCAAAATACTTGGTGATCCCAGCCAATGACCGATGGATAAAATATTCAATAGCCTTGCAGTTTAAGGACACTGGATAAAGAAACGCAAGATCAATCAAAATGGGCCAACATCTTAAATCTAAGTGAGTAATTCTATTGAGATACAGGCAAAAGTCTTGTGTACTGGGGACACGACAAATGAAAGGCAACAAACCCAGATCCAATAAAATTATGTGTTCAAATTAAATAACCTGTTGTGTTTTTCACAAATTATGCATATTTCGTGTCATGTGTAAATAAATAAATATTTTTGACACACTCCTAGACCAAACTCATAAGTTCATCTTGGCAAAAGGTTTCAATTTTACTCTAAACTATGTTACATTAATATGGGCACTCGCATAGTACCGAAATCAGCATCAATACAATTAATTGAATAACTCAGCTTGTGTTTGCTTTCTTAATAACAATAATACCAGAGGCACAGTTCTGGCTCGGACGATATAATATCTGCTATATATCATCTCTAAAATATTGCCTCAATCGTGCCTTACAGCCTGCTATTCAATTAATTATCATAACGTGCGCAATGTCCCCGCTTCAGCCGGCCACAAATTACTCACGGCTCCAATAATACGGGGCTAATCTCTTCATTTTCATCCTTTATATTCCTCGCAGCTCTATTTATTTTTCTTTTCCCGGTCAGATTAACCGCGTGTGGAAAATATACGATCCGAGACCAGGCCGCGTAAATTTGCCGTGATGGGTTCGCTGATTAAAAACAATGGTTAACAGCGCGACTGATTTCATTCAGATTTTTAATACCCTTTCACCAAGCGGTCGGGCAACAATTAAAACAAATTCGCCATAAAATTAAATGGGGCAGATTTCGGGGATTATTTCCTCGAATTTATATGGCTCTGTGAACTTGTACAAATATTATTCCCGAAGCTTTGCGGCGGTATCCACAGTGACATCTTGTTGGAGCGGAATTAGCATCTTGCGGACTGGGGGTGCTATTCTCTAAGCGCCAAGAATTTCTCCTGCCACAGGACTCAACGTATTCACCAACACGTGCGGCATTGCCCTTTACTGTCAGATTTCCCAGATAAACTAGGTTTATGCACGTGCAATGCTTGGTATTCAAAAATCATATAGTGTATAAATTCAAATACCATTTCGCTGACTTTCTACTTGTCGTTCAATGTTTGAAGAGATAACAACAAATAATGTATGACTGAATAAGCAATGAGATAATTAGAAAATAAAGAGGAATCAATAGAAAAGGCATTGTTTAAAATAAAGAATGGAACATTGAAATGGTTTGGGCACGCAGTAATAATGAATGGAATATGAAAGATTCGACAGTTTTACTAAAGTAAAAACTCTCATGTATTTTTCTAACAAAAAATCGAAAACAAAAAGTTAAATGAATCGAATTCCTAATCCAACGAACTTAATAAGAAAATCAAACCTCGTCAGGAAAACGTAACTTTCTTTTAGAAAGCGAAAAATATCAATGGTTATATTTGTTCTAGCAAAGCTACAAATTGAGCCAAACTTACGCGGAAAAAAATCTGAAAATCCAAAAAATCTATGTAAAATAACGACAAAACCATTTGAACATGTTATTTTCTTATACTTCAAAAAAATCTTTTATCATCAACATATTTAACACGCCACGTCCTTTTTTGGCTAAGCTTAAAAAACATACCTCCTCTTCATTATATCCTGGCACATATATTTCTCTTCTGCCACGTCTATACACCTCGTTATGAAAACAGTTAACTCTCCTCTTTCTCATGAAAATAGTTAAAGCTTTTAACTCTTTCAGAATTCAAATGACAATGCCTTTTCTTTCGATTCTTCATTATTTTCTTATTATCTCATACCTTATTCAGTCATACATTATTTTTGTGCTTTCTTCAAACATCGAACGACAAGTAGAAAGTCAGCGAAATCGTCGAGGATATGTGGATGTAGAAAAGCCTCTTTGCCTACTCCAATAGGAAAATGACGTATATTATTTGTTTATCCAGCCATCAAAATGTTCTCCAGTAAATTTTAATAGTTAATAAGATTTATTTACTTCTTACTTTCATCTAATTTCATATATGTATCTAAATAAAAAAAGAGAAAAATAATTCGTCAATATACACAGTGCCACATAGAATTATATTATATTATTGGATTTCGTTTGGCTTAAGCAAACATTCCCCGAAGTTCAAACAAGCTTCTGCAACACCACTGCTAGCTACATTTTGTATACACTATGCACACGCCATGGCAGTGGTTCTCAACTGTCGCGTATTAGCAAGCACGTTGTTTTTTTTTTAACAAGAACAAGTAGTGGTTCTGTTATCTTTTATCCACACTGTGCGTCGAAACGAAGGAATTCCTCTTACAGTGCGATAATATCTTAGGTAAAAAATTGAATTTAGTCATACTTTGATGAAAGAACTTGCTCTGTAAGGGATCCTTCCTCCGCTGTTGTCACACTGGAGTGTGACAAGAATAGCTACGACACCAATTGAAAGTCAGGTACAAATATAAAAAAAATAACAAAAAAAAAAGTTATTTATTATCGAGTAACACAGAAAGTCTTATCTCGTCGACAATATTCAGCGTCTTTCCAATCATGGATTTGCGCAACGCTCAAACAATGATTTCCTATCGGCTTTCTCAGTTCACCACTCTTAATTTTTTACGTCGTCTTTTACTGTGTATAAAGTAAGACTGGAACCAGTTACAAAGCAATGTAAGACACGCACCGTTATTGACATATTTTAAAAAGGGACTGAAAAAACTCTTAATTTCAAGTATATACTATGCGTATCCAGAAAGTAAGTGTACTGAAGCTCTCACGACCGGATTGATTTTATTTTCGACATGTTGGCTACACTTTCGTGTAGCCTGACCCTTCCCCTCCACAAAGAGACCAGTTTGAGGTCAGTACGTTGAGAAGTGTCGACGCGACAACACGTTTCGTGAAAAATGTTAATCCAATATCCCGCCAAGTGCGAAATACGCGGCGTCATCCGTTATCTCGTTTGAAAGGGAAAACCTTCGGGTGAGGTTTATAATGAGGTGAAAACTGCATATGGTGATAAAGCTATGAATCGTACGAGTGTGTACAAGTGGTGTCGGGAGTTTAAAAACGGTCACGTGACACCTCTTCACCCTCCGCCAAAATGTTCAAAACCACAATTTCAGCCAAGAAAATCATGGCATCCGTGTTTTGGGACTGTCAAGGCATAATTTTAATTGAATATATGCCTCAAGGGGAGACCATCAACTCTGCAAGATACTGTGAGACCCTAAAAAAATTGCGGAGGGCGATTCAGAACAAGAGGAGAGGCATGCTGACAAAGGCAGTCTGCCTGCTGCATGACAATGCCAGACCACACACGGCCAACGCCACGAAAGATCTGCTCGCCTCGTTTACATGGGATGTCCTAAACCATCCCGCGCATTCCCCTAACCTTGCACCTTCAGATTACTATCTCTTTACCTCCCTGAAGCTGCACATGGGTGGAAAAAGGTTTTCAACCGACGAGGAGGTAAAGGAGGAGGTGGAGAAGTGAACGGAGGGGTTGGCGGGAAACTACTTCGAGGAAGGCATCAAAAAGTTGACACCCCGCTTCACCACCTGCATTGAGAGGAATGGCGATTATGTCGAAAAATTGCTTACATATGTACTACGGTTACCACGTAATTTTTTAGTTTAAATAAAAAAAATTGTTACCTACAAAAATTCAGTACACTTACTTTCTGGATATGCCTCGTATAACGTCTTATTCCTGATTTCGCTTTCCTCTCCACAATCCCTTCGTTTTCCTTTGATTTATGATATCTCATTTTTCATTTTAATTTGTATACCATATTGCTCGTAAATTTTATACACGGAAATAATATTTTGAATATTTTTTTGTGAACATGTAACTTTCTTTATTTACTTTTGTTTGGTTAATTGGAAAAGATTGTCACCTGGCAATAAACCCACTTGATTGTTTTACAATGAAGTGTAAAATAAATAAGTAAGGTCTCGAATATTTAAGAAGTAACGAAAATTTTCACAAAAATTTAAAAGTAGCTCTAAAACTATTCCACAAAGACAAAGTAGCCAACTGACCCAAAGGTTGTACAACATAAAGTTAAATGAAGCTTCCTCTATTTTAAGAGGTTATACCTTCTTCATAATCTCAAAAACTATGGCCTGTGAATTGATCTGAATTATCAACCTCAAGGTCCTCCGCTTAATTTCTGCATTTATAAAAAATAAAAGTGTCAATAAAAAAGTTTTCGAGCAATTATTTCTGTGACAATAATGAATAAATATTCAACTTTCTACCAACATGAGAAAGGGTAATTATGTAAATAGCTATTTTAAGTAAATCACCATTCATTATATCTCATATAAGAATTCTATTTCCTAATACAACCTAAACTTAGATATTATTACCTAAACATTCATTGGTCACTTTTGCGACCACTGACATGACCCCTGAAATGGGTACAGGTCTCATATGCGACCGCCTCATTTCCAAAAAAAAATATTATTTTAAAACACGTTTTCGAAGAAATCAAGTTGATTTGATACACATAATAATTATCCAGTTAACAAAAAATTCAATATCTCAAAAATAAAAACTTTCCCTATAAATGGTTAAGAGATAAGTTGTATTAGAGATACCTAGTCAAATATTTGAAAATTAATATTGTGAAATCAAAAGTTACGGTTAAATACTGATGTGTGGTAAAAATTGTGTGTGCAACGTAATGAGTTAACTCTTAGAAATTGGAGCAGGGTCATAAATTATGTTATCTGGGCAATATTCTCAAGTGTGATAAGCGAGTTAAAATGGACATTGAAAGCAAAATAACGACAGGGATTCATGTAAATGAAGCACTGAGTGTAATAAATTACAACCACGCTATCAAAAGTAACAAAAGTTTCAATTTATAATAGTGCATTGGTTTGACATATGGTATTACACACCTCGTGATATACTTTTATGCCAAATTTGCCGATCAAACAAAAAGACTTTAATCATCAAATAATGTTGTCATAATATTATATTAGATTAATTTTTTTCTTATTGTAGTTGTTTTAGAATGTATCTGTTCAATTAATGAAAAACATTAATTACACAACATTTGATTTATAATAACCCATAGACTTTGAGCTCCATTATCTCATTTCAACATATTCGTTGTATAGGCTGGTTTGGCACTTTGCCACTGAAATATGGTACATAATGAGACGTATACAAGTTGTAAGCTTATTATCTTTGTCTACCCCGCAAGGGACACGGCGTTGTCATGAGTATATATTTCGTATTTCATTCTTTAAACGAAGCCAAATCATTGCAATGCTCTTTTCTCCATCTCAAACACTGTATCTGTTTTCTATCCGCATTCTTTCCTAATGTCTTCATTCTTTATTCTGTAGTTCATCGTTTTTTTCCAAATTCAACGCAATGCTCGAAATTGTATTTTGTTGTGTTACACATACTTTTTTTGTGTTGTTACATACAAACAAAAATCAGACTAGAAATCTAAAAACAAATTGGGTTCAAACATAAATCAAACCTGTAACCCGCCTTTAGTTTTTAAAATGTATTTACGAACGAACGAAAACGAGTTCTTTAATTTTTAATAACTTTTTTTAAAACGTGCGCATTTAACTGCGTCATCGATCTTTTGTCAGTGATTTGAGGGAATACCTTTTCCACTGTTGTGTCATATAGTATGTGTGTGCAGTGTTATTTATATGTGTATACTTATATCAAGTATTTGTGTGATAATCTCTGTTTAATTTTTAGGCTCGATGAGCCTTTTTTATCTCTCTTGACTTCTATAATCCGAATTGGATCAACCATAGTTGGGCATGGCGACTACACCCAAAGGGATACGGCAGCTCATGTCAGCGGCCCTGGTGGCGCAGTTCAGGTTAGGCGTCCTCCCGCCCCTCCCGGGGGTCTCAGTGAAGCGACGATGGTGAAGACGGTGGATGTGAGGTGACGATGCTGGAGAAGACGGCGAAGAAGGCGCAAAGATGCGGCGTGGCTAAATGAGCTTTCTTTGCTCTTTATCGCTTACTTCGCTAAATGCTAAATGCTCTACCGTCTGAGGAACTGCAGGCTGATGACCGAAAAGTGTAGACCTTTGACAATCAATCAACAGGGAATTTTATACATAAACTTATTTTTATCAAGTGTATGTGTAGAGTGTGGGGATGGGAAGGTATCGGCTGCGGCCTGTGTAATTGGAGCTTCCCCGCATTTGCATATGTATTGAAGACATATTCGGTGAGAAAACCGCAGAAAACTCACCGAGGGAAGTCGAGCTTCAGAGGACCTCTGGGCTCTACCGTTCTGTGATATTAACACATTCGGCTTGTTAGTGGAGTGTGAGTGTTGCAGTGTGTATAATGTGACTTGAAGTCCAAGGCGTTGGTTCGCCCCTCTTGATTTTCTCCTTCAGCCGCGCACCGCCCATCGATCCTGGTGGCGTGTCGTGTCCCGGCCGCTCCTCTGGATCTGTAATGTTAAAATAACGCTGGGCAGTATCGAGTTGTTCGTGACTTTATATATTTAGTGGATATGAGTATATACCAGTGCTAGTGATAAAGGCCCCGTTACGCTTGTCCTCCCTGGCCCTCGTCATGTTCGAGATCTCTTTCCGCTTCCGATCGGCTGAGAATGATGTGGTTTGGGAGTCTGTGTTTGTATCTGAAAGGTAGTTCATCCAGTCTCTTATGACGCCCGAGTTCTGCGATGAGCGGGTTTGAGTGCGAATTTAGATATATTTTATTGTAGAAATCCAGTGTTAGTTTGTGGCAGTACTCCTTAATGGAGTACTCTTTTGTTCTCTGGTGTAGCTTTTTAAGATTTGCGCCCGGCCTTGTCTTATAGATGATTTTGAGTGCTCTGTTCTGTGCCGTCTGGAGCGTTTTGAAAATATAATCTGGAATGCTGCCCCAGACGGGTGCCGCGTATGTTATTACCGGACGCACTATGAGTTTGTACACCAGTAGTTTGTTTCTCCGTGATAAGAAGGAATTTCGGCTGAAGATGGGTCTCAGCGCTGCGAAGGCTGCGACTGCTTTCTTTCTGGCTTCACCGGTGTGGAGCCTCCACGATAGTTGGGAGTCCATATGGACCCCGATATATTTAACCGACTTACGCCATTCCACAGCGCTGTTTCCCATCTTCAGGAGGGGGAGGCTGCCCACCCTCCGTTTTGTGAACATGACCGCCTCTGTTTTGCCGTCGTTGATCTTTAGGCGCCACTTTCGATAATATTTTGCCAAGGTATCCAAGGCCCTCTGGAGGTATTTACTCGCCCTGATGGGGCGTGAGGATCGCGCGTAACAAGCTGCGTCGTCCGCGAAGAGGGCGACGGAGCAATTTTCCGGTACCGGTATATCGTGTGTGTATAGAGTGAACAGATGCGGCCCGATCAGGCTGCCCTGGGGCACTCCCATTGGGATGTTTCTGGGGGTGGAGAGCCCCCCGCTCACCCGAACGACGATTTGCCGCTCGGATAGGTAGGAGCGGAGAATCCCTATGATATAAGACGGTGTGCCCGTCTTAATCAGTTTGTGTATTAACCCGTCGTGCCAGACCGTGTCGAAGGCCTTTTCCAGGTCCAGCAGGACCATGCCTGTGTAATAATTCATATTGAATCCCATCGACACGTCCTCGACCACTCGGGTGAGTTGGTGAACGGTGGAGTGCTGTGTTCTAAAGCCGAATTGCTCGTGTTGTAGAGTGTTGTGCTGGGTATGATATGGAGTGTACCTGTTCAGTATCACCTTCTCCAGGACTTTTCCAAGAACCGGGAGGAGGCTTATGGGTCTGTAACTGGATGGGTTGCTTTTGTCCTTGTTCGGCTTGTGTATCGGTACTATTACGGCCATTTTCCACCTGGATGGGAAATGACCGGTGTGTAGGCACGCGTTGAATATTTTAGCTAATTGTATGATTGCGCGTGTCGGAATGTGTTTAATAAGTGTATTGTGTAAGTGGTCTAGTCCTGGTGCTTTATTATTTTTGAGGGCTTTAATGATTTTTTGGACTTCCGCCGGTGAAGTGAGCGTGTATTCTTGACGTGCGATGTCTGCGGAACGAGTGTTGAATTCGTCGAGTGATTCTTGTACTGTGCGGTCTGTGTCTGAGTCCCGGAAGTGCGATGTTAGCGTATAAGTGTGCTCATATGCGTCTGCTAGTGCGTTTGCCTTTTCTACGTGTGATGTAGCAGTATGAGTGGGGGTGAGTAGAGGTGGTATGTCTTCGTGTCGCTTCCTTATTCCCTTTGCGATCTTCCAAAGTGTGTCTTCCCCTGGCTTGATGTCTTTTAATTTAGTGTCCCAAGAGGCGTTTTTGTGTTCTCTAATGTGTTTTTTGATTTCGTTCCGCAGTGAGTTTAACGCTGCTTTATCTACGGGGTGGTATGTACCTCTGTAGTGTTTCTGAAGCCTGTTCTTTATTTGGATGAGTGTGATGATTTCCGGCGGAAGTTTGGCCCGGTGTGGAGTGATATTTTTAAGTGGTATGTAGGTATCACGAGCATCTTCGATGATGTGCGTTAAGGTGTTTACCGCGTCATCTATGTCCTCTGGCGACTTAAAAGTGGATGATGTTAAATATAGCTGTGTGTTTATGTGCGTCTTGTAGCCCGCCCAGTCCGCACCCTGGTAGTCGTACACCGTCCTCGGGGGGCAGGTGATGCGCTCCCCTATGGTGAAGTACACCGGGAGGTGGTCCGATGAAAGTGCATTTATCACCTCCATTCCGGCAACCCCCACATGACCCTTTTCGATCACCAGGTCGAGGGTGGACGGCCTTTGCCCCCTCGTTCCATATCGAGTGGGCTTGTCGGGGTGGTGTAATGTGTGTTGCGTCGGTTCTAAGTACCTGAAGAGTATTTTTCCGTTGTTATTCTCATAACCCTGGTTCCATGAAGAGTGCTTCGCGTTGAGGTCGCTGGCCAATATGACCCGCGGCCCCATCGCGAATGCCTTCCTCAGATCCCGAGTTTCAAGCTTAATTTTCGGTTTGCAATATGCTGCTATGAGTGTTATCGGATTGCTGTCAGTTTCTAGTCTGACCGCAGTCGCTTCCAGAGCGATCCAGATGGGATCCGATAAGAGTGTATGTGGTATAGTTTCTCTAATGAGGATCGCCGTGCCTCCTCCCCTGGTGACGCGATCATTTCGGTACAGGGAGTAGCCGGGTATTCTCAGGTGTTTGTTTGGATTAAGCAAAGTTTCTGTAATGAATAATATGTCAATGTTTTTCTCACCGATCAGAAGCGTGGGTTCGTCCGCCTTGTTGTAGAGACCGCGGGCGTTCCAGGTGAGGGCTCTGATTTCCCCGCGGGAGGATGACGCGCTGGTCGGGGCCCCCATTCTAGCCATTGAGCTGTTCCATCAGTTCGACGATGAGAAACGCCTTCTCGATTTTGTCCCTGCATTGTGCCAGCCTCGGCCCCATCTGCATGAGCAGACGAACGATCTGGGCCAGCTCAGCCATCTCGCCGCCCGTGCGGTGCGGTCCAGCGGGTTCAGGAGTCGGCAGCAGCGGTGGTCGGCGGCCGTTCCTTGGATCTCTCGGGTGGGCGTAGTTTTCACGCTGCGCGTTCTGATGTTGGATATTCGCGTATTGCGCGGCTTCGTGAGTGTTTGCGCCAGCGATAGGCTGCGAAGCGCGGGCGTTCCGCGCGGCGGCCTGATTAATTTGGGTGGGAAGCGTCTTCCCCGCGCCCGTCACGACGCCGCTCCATGAGCGACCCGGTGTCACACGTGGTGCCATCCGGCGGGCGATTGATTCCGCGTATGCTTGCCTTGTAGGGCACTTCGAATAGTTTGCGGGGTGGCTACCACCACAATTGGCGCATGTAGCCGGCGTCTCCTTTGTCTTGGGACACTCGGCTGTCAGGTGGAACTCGGTGCACTTGACGCATCGGGCTCGATGGTGACAGTTTGATGAAGCGTGCCCCAGTGACTGGCACCGGAAGCATTGCGTACCGAGACCTTTCTTGGGTCGGTATTTGACGAGTGTCACTCTGCAGTAGCAGAGGAACCTCAGAGTCGCCTTAAGTTTACCCATATCAGTCACCTTCCCAAAATGGGCAAGGTACATGGGCGCGCCTGTCTTGGTCGTCATTTTGACGACCTTTTGCGCAGGGAATCCCTGCACGGCGAGATCGGCGGCGATCTCTTCCGTAGGGATATCTGGTAGTCCCCGGATTACTGACCTTTTGGTCTTCTCATCCACCTTGGTGAACGTGTGGAAGTCTTTATCCTTATCGTCGAGTCCCTTTACGAGAGCATCGTGATCCTCGACGGAGTGGACCGTGATTTTCGCGGTCCCCTTCCCGGTGTACTTCACCTCGAATTGGCCTTTCGCGTTTTCACGGATCAGGCCAATAAGATTTCCGTGGGTTATCTCGCCGAGAGTGATAACCACCGGCGGTATCTTCGATTTAGAGTATACCCTGCGTGCTACGCAGGGTTCCTCTTCCATCACCTCCCGGAGGCAAGCATATTTGTTTGACTGGACCACGTCATCGGGTCCGGCATCCTGCCGCCTTTTGGCAGGTGCCCGCGGAATTTCCCATCGTTGCGCCACTGACCCCTCAGGGGTTTGCGGCACGTATACCCCGTCAACGAGATCGCATACGATCCCTTTCCGCATCATAGCGTCCTCGCGCAGCCCGCACACAAAACACCCGCACTCACGGCACTCGCACTGTTCACAATTAGCGTTCGATTCGCACTCACTATTAAAATGATTTATAATCACTGAATGATTACAAGTAACGGCCTTAAGGCCCGCCTCTCGGCGCGCACGTTAGCGCAGTATGCCCAGCGGCACACAGCACACGTAAAACACTGGATGGGTTTTCCCCGATCTCTATACCCGCAAGCGAGTATCGTGAAATCTAAAAGATCCAATATCGCACTTAAAATGTATTTAAAAGCTTGGCGCTCTTTATGTACGAACCATCGCTTATCGTAAGCGCCTATTTTCGTCCGTGCATGCTATCATAACTTGCGAAATATCACGATTCTCGCAAGTTTTCGCATGCATGGGCCGGCCGACTTTTGATACTGTCTCGCAATGGCCGCGCATAAGGAACATTTCAGTTACGGTCATGACACAGTACGGGCCTCAACAAACATTAAATTTACATACAAATCATCAAAAAATACCCAAGAATTTATACGTCAAAATATCATATCATAAAGGTACCAAATAACAAACAGGAAAACAAATACATCATATGTTTTGACTGACGCATACGTCCGATACAAATTAGAACCAAGGAGGTCGTCATATATTTATCAAAAAAATCGTATTGTTTTTATTTCAGTTGAGGTTTAATAGTTGGAGCCACACTCCATCAAGATGCACGCGGGCATGGGGTTTAAGATGTGTGGTGTAAGATGCATGCAAACTAGCATAATAATAAAGTTTCCAAGCACTGCACAGCAAGAATGCGCTCCTCGCCCGCTTCCTATTTGAACTTGGGGGTTGGTCTAACTCCGAACAAATAAAATGTTTCCGATTCCTCTTTTATATCGCGTGATGGAAAAAGTTTGTGTGAATGTGTTTTCTTCCTTAAGTCAAACATTGGCCGTCTCGATTGTTTTACGTAGATTTCGATAAAAATAATTCCCATTGCAAAAGGTCTCATGTCGCAACTTCCGAAATATTTCAATGCACTTTTGTACTATCATATTCAGAAGTTTCCTTTTTTTATCACGACGTCCTAAACTAAAGATATTAAAGGTTAAAATAGTTCATTCCCAATACCGTTGAAATTTTACCAGTCGCATATTAAATAGGCTAAAAATGAAGAAATGAGTTATTCGAGTATATTTTCAATCCCACAAAACCCATAGGTACACATCATTACACCATTTCCCTATGAGAGTAGACAGAGAGAACATAGCGTAAGACTTTCCTATATTAAGGGGGTATTCTAATACAAAATAGATTTTTTTGCATATTTTTAAAGCTTAGATCTTTAGAAATATGTTCTCAAAAGGAAATTTTAAAATTCTCAATATTTAAGAAGTTATTGCTATAAATGAGGCAGCAACTACGCCACAACGGTATGACCCAGACAATAATCTCAAAACTTTAATGGCGTTTTTCTCGAAACTACTTTTTTTGACCTGGTCGACATAAAATCTCAATTTCTATTAAACCGATTGCCGTCAAATTTAATATGAAACTTTGATAAATGTTTATCATTCTTTACTTAGAAAATAATTCAAAACCACTTTTTACCATTTTTGTACTATTTTTATTTAAAATTTAATATTTGGAAAAAAGGGTAAAAAAATTGAAATTTTTATTCAGACAACCGCTTTTTCACAATTTTCTTTCTTTGGTACCAACTACGAGTATAACGACATTATTTCTTATTAAGAAACTGTATTTTTTTAATTTCAGATTTACGAAAGGGTTTTACTCATGTCGACCAGCTCACCCTCTTTTTTTACAAGGCATAACAGCTGATAACATCTTGAATTAAAAAAAAAAATAAAAAATTTTTTGTACATTTTCAAATCATCAATAAACAAACGTTTTTAGTTTTTTTTTATTAAGTCTGAAAAAACGCCCGAAATTCACGCCTCTGGAATAGAATTGTCGCTTAATACAAATCCTTTAACTTTTTTACATCTCTACACCTCCTCATACAATTCCTTCGTTATTTTTAATATCATTCACTTGACCCAATCATTTTTCCTTATGTCTTTAAATTTGAACATTATCTCTTTTTTGTGTCTTTCTTAATTCATTCATTGTTAATGCCTTAACCAATTCTTAATGTTCATCATCATCATAGTGATCTTTTTTATCTTACTTAGCACATTACGTTTAAATTATCCTCAGTGAGATACAGGCAAAAGCCTAGTTTACTGGGGATACGACAAATGAAAGGCGACAAACCCAGATCCATTTAAATAATGTATGTCCAAATTAAATTACCTGTTGTTTTTTCGCAAATTATGTATATTTCTTGTCATGTGTAATAATAAATAAATAAATACAATCAATTATAAATAAATGCATCCTTGATCTCTTCATTACGTATTGTGACATACATTGTCACCCCATGTAATCTTCTCAATCACGCATTTCTAAAGTATTTGTTCGGCTCATATCAATCTTATTTCCATTCTACATTTCATTATCATACATCAAAGATGAAACTAAAATATTGTTGTGGGCTATCATCTCAGCAGATTTCAATACTATCCGGTTAATACTACCCGGTTAATATATGTTGAGGGCGCATTTACCTTTGTTCCCTATCGCTACACACCGAAAAGATGGAAATCTAAGGTAAAAAAATTAGTTGTTATTTATTTTATTTAACACTGTTTATTCCACTTTTTGTAACGGTATAACCCAACCGGTTTCAAAGCTTTCACCTCATATTCGTTGTTTGTGTTCCCTCGTCTTGTCTGTGCTCCCCTGAAGATAAGGGGAAAGCCTTGAAACCGGTAAGGTTATAACGTTTCAAAAAGTGGAATAAACAGTGTTAGATAAAATAAATTACAGTGTATTTAAACCTCCACAACGTAAATGCCTTAACTATAAACAATATATAAAAAAAACGATATAACCTTAACCAGCAGTTTTTTTCGAGATTCCTTTTGTAAAGCATTAAATATACAAATTTATATGGGGTGTCACCTAAGGGTATGAAAGTTGTGGATTTTTCTTTGAATGAAATTTTTCTAGGTGTTACCAGTTCACAATAATTCTGATAGGAATCTTTATCCGTCGTTGAATTCAAATAAACCATTGAAATAACCTCCGTGAATTTTATTGGTATGATGTTTGTCTTCCGACCTGTGGATGGCGGATTTGATACTTGCTAAAAATCGATTATTTTATAAAAAGTTCGAGTCTGACTTCCACTTGAAACAACTTTAGAAATATATTTCTGATTGATTAAAATATAATGCCACATGACAATGATTGATTAAAATATAATGCCACATGACAATGAGTGTTTGAAATATAATGCCACATGACAATGATTGATTAAAATATAATGCCACATGACAATGATTGATTAAAATATAATGCCACATGACAATGATTGATTAAAATATAATGCCATATGACAATGATTGATTAAAATATAATGCCACATGACAATGATTGATTAAAATATAATGCCACATGACAATGAAACCACCATTTTTTTTGTCGTTACCAACGCAAGTGTAATATATTTCAATAATTTAATCGTTATGAATGGGGTTTTTGTTGTTGATATGATAATGTTCATCATCATCATCATTAGCCCGTCTCCGTACAAAGTTGAACATAGGCCTCCCCTCTCCTCCTCCATTCCTCTCTTTTCTGAGCACATCGTTTCCAGTTGCTCCCGGCCACTCTTCTAATGTGTCTGAGGACGGCCCACACTTCTTCTTCCCTGTCTTGGGCGCCACTCCAGCACTCTCTGGGTCGATCTATTATCTGTGCATCTGGCAATGTATCCCACCCAGTTCCACTTCTGAATTTCGACCCTTTCGGGGACATCAGCTACTTTGGTCTGCTGCCTTATCCATTCATTGGTTCTCCTATCCCTCAGAGAGATATTTAACATTCTTCTCTCCATGGCCCTCTGCGTCACCATGAGCTTGTGCATAATCTGTTTATTCAGCACTGATGTTTCCAGCCCATATGTTAGCACAGGAAGGACACAGGAGTCGAATACGGATTTTTTAAGATGTCTTGTGTATTTTGGAGATTTTAGAATAAAGGACAGCTTTCCAGCTGCAGCCCAGGCTTGGCCTTGTCTTCTCTCAATTTCAGCATCTTGATTCTCCTTACCCAGTCTTGTTGTATGCCCCAGATATACATCAGAGGAAACCTTCTCTATTGTCTTTCCCTTGAAGGTGACAGGTGTTGTCTGACCTGTGTTGTTCACGATCTTTGTTTTGCTGTAACTTATTTTCAGGCCCACTTGTGATGAAGCCTTACTAAAGTCATCGAGCATTTCAGCAATGTCATTTTCGTCGTTAGCAAGAAGTACAGTATCATCTGCAAACCGCAAGTCACTCAAATACTCCCCATTTATAATAACGCCCCTGTCGGTCCAGTACAATTTCCTAAATACATCCTCCAATACAAGTGTGAAAAGTTTTGGTGAAATTGTGTCGCCTTGCCTAACGCCTCTATGTATTTTGACTTTTTCAGACATTTTTTGAAGCTGTATAGTGGAAGTAGCATTTCCACAAATGTCTTTAAGAAGCTGCGAGTATCGATGATGTTACCTAATGTAAACACCTACTAAAACCAACATTTAACTCGTACAATTTCTGCTCTATACGATTCTGGCCTATGCGGAAGTCTGTTACTTGGATGTTACAAAGGAACAGCTGGACAAATTACAGCGTCTTCAAAATGTGTGACATAGATTTATTTTCAACCTACGAAAGTACGATCATATAACTTCATACCAGAAGGCATTGAACTGATTGAATGTTAGAAATAGACGCCAAATTTACATATTGTCTCTATTGTATAATACCCTTAACTGCCCCTCCATCCCCTCTCATCTCGCCGAAAGTTTTTAGCATCTGGTCATGGATTAGCGCTACGCTCAAACAGAGAGTGTCTATTGGCTTTTCCAGTTCCCCGCTTCTCTTTTTTTAGGTCGTCATTCAGTGCTGTCCGGCAGTGAGACTCTGGAATCAGTTGCAAACCAATATAATACTCGCTCCGTCCTTGGCATGATTTAAGAAGCGACTGAAAAAAATCTTAATTTCTAGTCAGTAAAATGACGTGTTTAATTCCTGATTTTTTTCCTTTTCTTCTCCACCATCCCTTCCTTTCCTTTTGATTGATGATATCTCACTTTATATAACAACAATGTTCGGGTGATTGCCTGTCTATGTGGGGTCCGTGGGCATATCACGTATGTGTTTATGAATTTCATGTGGATGGATAGTCATTTGAATGATTTATGCGACCACGTCACTTGCTACATTTACTTTTGTCTGGTTGGTTGGAAGAGATAGCTGCCTAGTAATAAGCCCGCCAGATTTTATTTGCAATAAAAGTGTTAAAAAAATAAATTATAAAATAAATGTTATGACTGAAATCTCGTTTTCAAATATCTCAAAGGCTTAGGTTTATAAAATTTCATAAATACATATTATAAAGTTTCATGATAAATTACTTTTTTATTCCACTAATACCATTGATCCCCTCTACACTTGTTCCTACCTCCTATCTTGAGTCTTTCTCAGGGTGGAATAATTCCACGTGCAAAAAGCCTTTGTAGGAAGAATTTTATATAATATAATATTTGCAAATACAAAGAAATTAATTATTTAATTTTCCCAATTAAAATACAAATTCCGTAGTTTATTTAATTGAAATATACAATGGCTCTTATAATATGATATAAATGAATTATAAAACAAAACGCTCCATGTGTGATATTTAACTTCTTATAAATTTTTAGCAATATATCACATTTTGTTACAAAACTTCATGAAAAGTGTTATACCATATATGTTATATGACTATACCAGCGTATAAATTTCTCATTTCGCCTATGATGCTCAAAGTAAATGTAATAATTCTCACCGTCCTCTCGCAGCTCAGTCACCGTGGAAAAATTAATCGCCAACTTTCTCCTCGGCATCAGAGGACTTCACTAGAAGTTGGACGGTGGAACTCCAAGAAGCTTAAGTTAGAGGGGTGGCACGGTTCTAGCTTCACCTTCTTTTGCCACTACAGGGGTGTCTTGATGCAAGGTGCCGGCAGGGACGTCGCGTTCTTAGTTGCAGTTAATGCGATGCATGTAGGGGAGTATTCTTGTACAGGCAATCACCGCTGGTCTAACTCATAGCATTGGTTAAATTTACAAAATCTCTGTTCAACAATCATGGACGTATAACCTCAAGAGTTCTGTCACGATTCATAATTATAAGTAATTGTATGGTTAAGATAAGATTTTGACAACCTCCGCGACCTAGTTCCAGCCTGGGGGTTTCAGAATCGAATCCCCGTTTCTTTTTAAATAGGTTTTCAGACTGGTTTTTCACTTAACGCCTCTTTAACCCTTCCTTCCATTTGATGTGTAACTAGTACACATTTCTTCTAAAAACTTTAATATCTCTATAAATATAATAAATACTGGGCTCAGTTTTTAGGTATTCCTCCGCAATACATTTACGCATTGAATGAAAAAAATAATATTAATAATAGTTAGCACTTATCGGCCACATCAGAGATATTTTGTGAAAATCGGGAATAAATTCACCAATACAATCGAACGTGTGCCAGTGTGTAACGTAGGTATATTAATTCTAAAAAAACCGCTATGGGTGAGAAGCGACGGTATTTACGTCTCACTCTCACTCTACTTCGGTATATGGGAACGCAAGAAATATAATCTCAGTTCGCTCGCTTCTCTGGCTTCAGTACCTCTCGGGCATCCATTTGAGGTGGTCTCTTCGCCCGTTTTTTGAACGTCGGTTGATGTTTTTTTCATGTTTTCAGCAATTAAATTTCAATTTTTATAACTTTCGACTTCAAATTTAATTAATTTAGGCGGTTGGCTATGAATATTATTATTTTTTCTGATTTTAAATTGCTCATGTTTACATTAATATTAAATACACAGCACCGGGAGGCGCGGATTTTTTTAGCACAGGAAGGGAAAGGTTAACATCGTTTGGGTAACTTGCATTCGTCTGGTTAGTTTTATTCAACATATTTATGTACGGCGCGAAGAAGTTGACTCTCAGAGCAAACGAAATACGTATAATAGATGCGCTTGAAATGTAGTGCCGGAAAAGGATATTACAAATTACATGAACGATAAGATGAACTAATGTATCCAAAGCTCTGGTCACTGAAAGCATGGAAGGACGACGCACGAAAGGAAGTGTCCCTATACATTGATGTGACCAAGTTAGAAACGTAACCTTTTACGTATCTTATTGTAATCCCGACAACCATTAACGTTTATGTGTTGCTGTAGTCTTGATTACCTATAACGACCTCTTTTCAAATCCCAGAGTGGAGTGGATGGAGAGGAATCAAGATATTCAGTCATAAGAGCTGCACGATGCAGTGATAATGAAGATTTTTGGTTGAATGGTATTGCAATAAGCTCACCTTGTTATGTTTTTTGCAAAAAAAAGTTTAGTTTGTAATGCAAAGGGCTTCGATTTAAGTTCCTGAAAACAATAATTTTCAGCGTATTTCAGTAAAAAGGATATTTTGTAGCATGCAAGAGAACCAGCAATGCTGAAAATTAACGAAACAGCGTAACCCTAATATTTCATACATACATTTTAATAACGTTTGCTAGAGTAGTTAATTGATACTAGAACGCTTAGATTATATTAAATAGGCATACTATTTAAAATAAATTGCATTTATAGTAACATTTACTACCCGTCACTCAAATCTCAAGCAGTCTACTAAGATTGATTTATTTATCACTTTTATTGTAAATACAATCTGGCAGGCTTATTTCCAGGTGGCAATCTCTTCCAACCAACCAGACAAGAGTTGAATCAAGTTACGTGGTCGCGTAAATCATTCAAATGAATATCCATCCCCACGAAATCCATAAACACATACGTGAGCATATGCCCACAAACCCCATAAAGACGGACAATCACCCGAACATTCCTTTTCATATAAAGTGAGATATCATCAATCAAACGGAAAGGAAGGGATGGTGGAGAGGAAAGGAAAAGAAAAATCAGGAATGAAACACGTTATTTTACTGACTAGAAATTAAGAGTTTTTTCAGTCGCTTCTTAAATCATGCCAAGGACGGAGCGAGTCTTATATTGGTTTGTAACTAATTCCATAGTCTCACTGCATGGGCAGTAAAGGACGACGTAAATTAGACAGTAAATGATGAAGTAAACTTTTCTAAACTAGAAAACACAAAAAAAAAATATTAACATATTTACGAGGTTTCATTATTAAGTTGTTTTGCCATAAGCTGTTAACAAATATTTTTACATTGCCCCGAACTATACACAAACATATCTCAAATATGTTTTTCCTTCATCTTCTGAAATACGGAATGAAATGATAAGGGATGTGTTAATTTAAGGGTGACGTGTAAGATGAAGAAGATCACTCAGAGATGGTTGGGGTGTGGAGAATAAATAAATGATGAAAGATTAACAAAACAAATATAAAGAGCCAATGCGAATAAAAGGCATGAGAAAAAAGATTAAAATAAGTACGGTTGGGTCAAGTAAATGATATTTTGAAAGAAGGAAATGTAGAAAGTCTGAGAAATTGTAGACGTTATATTAGAAGGTGTATTGATGTAGAAGAGATGAAAGATGTGTATCAAGATATAAAAGTCTGGCACTATATCTGTTCACGCCAAAACGCCGTGACGTAAAATCAGCTCAGATCCACGCGGGCGGAACGTGACCGTGATGTGGGGGTAGACAAGATGGCCGTCCACGCGCGCGGCGTGTGTCATCCCCGAGCGAGTCAGTCGCCATCCACGCGTGTCGGGAGTGTCATCGACCCGGACGAATGTACAGTGCAAATTAAAAAGTGACGGTTTCTCACGTGACTCGAATTGGTGTATTTATGTACTCATATTAAACGCGTGTGTTACGTGCAGTTGAAATTTACTATATGTGGGCCAGTACCCAGTGCTTATAGGATCAACCCAAACATTGTGACAAAATAAGTGTGGTGTACATACGTCAACCTTTTAGCTCGAAACGACTAAAGCGACTCTCACCACTAAACCTGTAAGTACCATTTCCTTTCCCATCGTGTATTGGTTTTGGCGTAAGCCAAACCATTTGGTCCTTCGATCCACTTCCAGTCCAGGTATACAGTCCATTAAAAATCTTTAGAATATAGTCTCGAATCTCGTATAGCCCGCTTCGTCATAAACATTTTTCTTTTTTCTTCAAAAAATCCTCAATAAAGTTAATTTTTCGTCAAGTCCTCAAAAGCAATTTATGTCTATATAATTTCTTTCCAATTCATTCACAATGTTTTATTATACCTACAATAATTTATTTATTGTTTGAATTGAATAGTGAGTTTGCGATTATTTGATAGACAATAGATATTTTGATTCAAAAAGAGTTTGGAATTAAGGGAAGTTTGCACAGAGTGAATAAAGATTTTATAATTTGTAATATAATTTTTAAAGTTTCTTTTTCGCTTATTTTTTTTCAATTCAATTCTCATTGTGCCCATAAATCTGTTTGCATTTTTCTTCTTCCTTTTGTTTTTTCTCTTTGCTTGTTTTTCCCCTTTTATTACAAAAACAAAAATGCCTTCAAAATCACAAGCCGCAAAATTTCGTGAGAGCCACAGAGCAATAGCACAGTTAAGAGACATTGCGTCTGCCATCGCTTCAGGTGACTTCTCGAAGTACGCCGTTGCTGACTTTGAGGGGCGCTTCGCAAAATTAGATGAGGTCAAGAGTAAGCTGGATGACGTTTATTACGAGATATTGGATTCCACCGATCTCGATGATAAGACGGAGACCCAATATAACGACAATTATCGTGCAGCATGCGATGCTTACACAGATATGCTTGTCGCAAACGCAAGTTTCAGCTCACGACCGACTGCATCGACTTCTCAGCCCTCGACATCATCTGTACCCGCTTCCGTTCTGCCCAAAATTGAGCTTCCCAAATTTTCTTCAAAATTGGAAGATTGGCCGTCATTCATTGCCATTTTTAAGAGCTTGACGGACCAAATCAGCAATCTTACTGATGCAGTGAAGCTCCATTACCTGTTTTCAAGTCTTAGTGGGGAGGCTCTTAGTATGATATCCCACTTAAAGATCACCAATGAGAGCTATGCGGTGGCCTTAGCCATTCTGACTAAGCGCTATGAAAACCGCAGGGTACTCATTGACCGGTTTGTGGATGTCATATTGGAGCTTCCCACTATCACATCCCGCTCAGATATCCGTCAGCTATTCTTAACTCCTCTCGTTTCAGCTCAATCAGCTCTATTTAATTTAAATCTGCCCATTAAGGATTGCGATTACGTTTTCGTATCCATAGTGGTACGAAAACTGAAAGGTGAACTCCGCTCGTTATTCGAACGTAGGCACGGGTCGGATGAGTGTTTGCCTACTCTTCAAGATTTGGTCACATTTCTTGAAGAACATGCACGTTGTGTTGAAACTGAGAGAGCCAGCACATCTAATCAGCCCATTCTTCTGCCCTCACCACACTTTTATGGCTCAGGCAGACAGTCATCCATCCCGCAGCGTGCTCGTACTCCACATCCGGGTGTCAACATGAGACAGCAGTTTCGGTCCATTCAGTCTCCACAACCTCAACCAGCTTACTCAGCCCATACATCCACCACAACCTCAACGGCCGACCAATTTTATTGCCCTTGGTGCGACACTAGGGGCCACAGATTAATAGCGTGCCAAGAATACAATAATCAGCCCGTTCAAGGTCGTTGGGATTTTATCACAGCATGCCAGCGTTGTCGACGCTGCCTCGGACCTCATTGTGAAAATAAGTGCAAAACTACGAAATCTTGCAAGGAGTGTAACAGTAGCAAGCATCACACTTCCCTTCACCATCCTGGTGCGTCATCTCCGACGCAATCATCAGCCCATCTTCTGCCTCTATCACGCCGAGAGCAGCCTCGACAGCGACCAGCCCATGAATCTCCACAACGCTCTTCACACTCAGGCTATGGGTCTCCACCGCCACCCCGAAGAAATAATCAGCCCCACCCACAACTATGACTACCAACAATCACAGAACACCATGAACATGAACACATTCAGCCCACACACACTGATACACTCAACACACAAATCTCACACATCCGACTCCCGCCTTCACCCATAGAATTAGCTCAAATTTCTCCCGCTGTTAATCATAACAGCTCAGCTCAGCCTGAGCCTGAGACACCAAATAGCTCTCCAGTTTTATTACCAACGGTGTCACTAGAAATTGCAGATGTTAATGGACATTTTCACAGAGCAAGAGCACTTCTGGATTGCGGATCCATGGTGACGCTCATAACTCGGCACATGGCTCAAATTCTGCACCTGCCCTTTCAGCGCACATCACTTAAAATTGCGGGAGTTGGAAATCAGCACACACAAAACTCAAAAGCCTCAATCAAAATCGTTTTTAAGCCTACACACAATGACACACCTACGATTACGGCTACAGCTCATATTTTGAAGAATGTTACTGGTTATTTGCCATTGAGCAAAGTTCCACATATAAGTCACATGATGGACAAACCTCAGATCCCCCTAGCTGATGAGAATTTTAATATACCAGCTCAAGTCGACCTTCTACTCGGCTCTGATGTTCTTGGCCGAGTTTTGGATGGTACTAAGGTCTCTTTGGGGCCCGGCAGGCCTATAGCCTTCGGCACGATCTTTGACTTTGCATTACTGGGACCTATTCAAGACCAAAATACTGCACCGGCATCACACTCAAACCCAACTCAAACTCAACTCAGCCCAAACTCAGCCCATACTCTCGGCTCTCTCAGCTCATGCGCCTCAACTCAAGCTCAACTCAGCCCAAACTCAGCCTATACTCTCGGCTCTCTCAGCTCATGCGCTGAAACCCAAACTCAACTCAGCCCAAACTCAGCCCATACTCTCGGCGCTCTCAGCTCATGCGCCTCAACTCAAGCTCAACTCAGCCCAAACTCAGCCCATACTCTCGGCTCTCTCAGCTCACGCGCCTCGACTCATACTCAACTCAGCCCAAACTCGGCCCGTACTCTCGGCTCACAATCAGAAGCATCATCCCAAAATATTCAAAAGGCACTGGAGAAGTTCTGGGAATCAGAAGAACTCGTGCCCCAAAACAATGTCAACTCGCTACCAGATCAGTGTGAAGAAATCTTCCGCACTACCACTACTCGCGATCCCTCAGGGCAATATATTGTCACATTGCCTTTTCTCAATAACGCACCCGAGCTAGGCAACACAAACGCTATTGCCTTACGCAGATTCCTCAACCTGGAGAAGAAACTCCAACAAAACCCATCCCTCCGCTCAAAATACATTGACTTTATGACGGAGTATATTAAATTAGGTCACATGTCACCCTGTCATCCAAGTACCTTTAATCATAAGGCTCACTTTTACATCCCTCACCATGGCATATTCAAGTCTGGTTCAGAAAAGCTCCGCACAGTCTTTGATGGCAGCTGTAAGAGTTCCAATGGTGTCAGTATTAATGACTGCCTTCACACAGGTCCACCTCTGCAGCAAGACATCATTGATATTATCATGACCTTCCGAACTCATGCTGTGGTATTCAGCACTGATATCCGAATGATGTTTAGAAACATTCTTGTTCACCCAGATCACAGACGGTATTAGCTCATACTTTGGAGGTCGTCACCAGATCAGCCCTTACTCACTTATGCCCTTTCCACCGTCACTTATGGTCTCCGGTCTAGCCCCTACCACGCAATCCGCACTCTTCTCCAACTCGCGGAGGATGAAGGTCATAAATACCCAAGAGCAGCTAAGGTCCTTACTAAGTCCATCTTCGTGGATGACATCCTAACTGGTGATGACTCTGTCGTAGAGGCTCAAGCGCTGCAGAGAGAACTGATTGAGTTACTTACCCTAGGAGGTTTTCAGCTCAGCAAGTGGACATCAAACACACCAAAACTTCTTGAT
Source organism: Odontocerum albicorne (assembly GCA_949825065.1). Classification (NCBI taxonomy): domain Eukaryota; kingdom Metazoa; phylum Arthropoda; class Insecta; order Trichoptera; family Odontoceridae; genus Odontocerum; species Odontocerum albicorne. The sequence goes on along the minus strand of OX463842.1, from coordinate 52,379,127 downwards.
GGTTTCCCAGATGATCAGTGTGATCTACCTAAGGACTTTGACATCAGCCCAGATTCTCCCACCATTAAGGTCTTAGGGATACAGTGGATTCCTCAAACTGACGAGTTCACTTACCGCATCACTTTGCCCCCTATGGAAAAGGTCACAAAACGATCTATTCTCAGCACAATAGCCTCACTTTATGACCCAAATGGATGGGTTACCCCTGTCATATTCCGCTCAAAACTCCTTCTCCAGAAATTGTGGACCCTGAACCTTGAATGGCATGAACCCACTCCCAAAGAAGTTCAGATGGAGTGGCAAGACATCTCAAATGATCTTCCTCAGCTCTACGCCTCCCAAGACATATTTGTCAACACAAGCCCAATTCCGTTTACTCACTGCACGGCTTCGCAGACGCTTCAGAAGCTGGTTATGCTGCCGTCGTTTATCTTCATGAAACCAATGTCGATGGTCATGTAAATGTCCACCTCATTGCTGCAAGGTCCAAGGTCGCCCCGATTAAGAACCGTCTCACTATACCAAAACTTGAACTCTCAGCAGCCCTCCTCTTATCTCAGCTCATGACTAGAGTCTCAACTCAGCTATCAGCCCACATCCAATTAAAGCATCACATATGCTGGTCAGATAGTACCATAGTACTGGCTTGGCTCAGCACACCACCACATCGCCTACAAGTATTTGAGGCTAACCGAGTCACAAACATCACCTCCAATTCATGCAACCTGGTGTGGAAGCATGTCCCTTCAGCCCTTAACCCTGCAGATTGTGCTAGCAGAGGAATGTCAGCTCAATCCCTATCTGTACACGATTTATGGTGGTCCACCAGCTGGCTCAAAGAACCGCCAAATACATGGCCCACTATGCCTCCAGCCCTAGGACGCCATGCCTTACCCGGACTTAAGGCCAGGAAGGTAACAGCTCACATAGCAGTGCCGGACCTGAATACTGATCTGCTCACACGTTTCAGCTCATTAGATAAGCTTGTGGGAGTGACAGGCTACATTAAACGTTTCATCGACAACTATCGGAAAACCAAGACTGCACGATGCATTGGTCCCTTGACAGTCTGTGAACGCAAGGAAGCTCTTCTATTTTGGGTCCGTTCTGTACAACAGAATGTATTCGCCCAAGACATCCACCGACTCCAAACTAAGGGGGATTGCACGATCAGACTAAAGCGACTCTCACCATTCTTGAAAGAGAATCTTTTGAGAGTCGGTGGTCGTCTCTCTCACGCTCCACTCAGATACGACGCTCAACACCCGCTCATTCTCCCGAGCTCTAGCCCACTCGTAGATCTCATAATTGATCACGACCACAAAATACACTGCCATCCTGGTGCCGACACACTACATGCACTCTTACGCCAGCAATACTGGATACTATCAGCACGCCGTGTCATCAGGCATCGTGTATACAAATGTATCCGATGTTTTCGTTGTCGCGCTCAGCCCAAGGCTCCATATATGGCCGACCTTCCCACAGATCGAGTTACACCACAGCCGGTGTTCTCTCAAGTCTCTACGGATTTTGCTGGCCCTTTTCTTATTAAATCCAGCACTTTGAGAAGCGCAAGGCTTTTGAAGGCGTACTTTTGTATCTTTGTGTGCCTCTCCACAAAGGCGGTTCACCTGGAGCCAGTCTCCTCACTCAGCACGGACGCGTTTTTCGCAGCACTACAACGGTTTGTCTCCCGTCGCGGTGTGCCTGTTCTCATCCGTTCCGATTGTGGCACAAATTATGTAGGTGCTAGGAATCAGATCATGGAAGTGCAAAGGTTTCTTTCTTCCAATGATGATAAAATCACCCACAAACTCACTACTCGGCACATCACGTGGTTACTCAACCCACCTTCAGCTCCATCATTTGGCGGTCTCCATGAAACTGCGGTAAAATCCACCAAACAGTTACTTTACCGAATCATAGGTGATCAGCACTTAACATTTGAGGAATTTGCTACACTTTTAACGCGAATCGAGGCTGTCCTTAACTCCAGACCCCTCTGCCCTCTCTCCTCTGATTCCTCAGACTTTGAACCCCTTACAGCTGGCCACTTCCTCACGGGCCGCCCACTAACTGCCTTGCCCGAAACATCCTTCGATGATAGGCCCTTGACTACCCTCAGACGATTTCGGCTCATACAAGCCATCTCTCAGCGATTTTGGTCCCTGTGGACTCAATCCTATCTCCACACCCTTCAAACCGCTCTAAATGGCTTTCACCATCCTCCCCTCCTCAAATCGGAGAGCTCGTCCTAATAAAGGAGGACAACTTGCCGGCACTGAAATGGCGACTTGGACGCATCACCCGCACCATACCCGGCAAAGATGGAGTGCCACGTGTTGTGGATCTGGATACAACCAGTGGACACTTGAGAAGGCCGGTTTCAAAGCTAGCCCGGTTCCCGTTGGAGGTCCTCCCGGCCCCCCAGGATGTTCACGCCAAAACGCCGTGACGTAAAATCAGCTCAGATCCACGCGGGCGGAACGTGACCGTGATGTGGGGGTAGACAAGATGGCCGTCCACGCGCGCGGCGTGTGTCATCCCCGAGCGAGTCAGTCGCCATCCACGCGTGTCGGGAGTGTCATCGACCCGGACGAATGTACAGTGCAAATTAAAAAGTGACGGTTTCTCACGTGACTCGAATTGGTGTATTTATGTACTCATATTAAACGCGTGTGTTACGTGCAGTTGAAATTTACTATATGTGGGCCAGTACCCAGTGCTTATAGGATCAACCCAAACATTGTGACAAAATAAGTGTGGTGTACATACGTCAACCTTTTAGCTCGAAACGACTAAAGCGACTCTCACCACTAAACCTGTAAGTACCATTTCCTTTCCCATCGTGTATTGGTTTTGGCGTAAGCCAAACCAATATCCTCTCTGCTTATTTCGACATGGAAATTGCGTGATGATAACATATTTATATTTGTTTCGGTTTGATTTGAAGTGTAAGTTACATGTTTCTAATAATAGGTTGCTTTTATTTTTAAATGTAAGTTACATGTTTCTAATAATAGGTTGCTTTTATTTTTAAATGTTAGTTACATGTTTCTAATAATAGGTTGCTTTTATTTTTAAACGTAATTCACATGTTTCTTATAATAGGTTGCTTTTATTTTTAAACGTAATTCACATGTTTCTTATAATAGGTTGCTTTTATTTTTAAATGTAAGTTACATGTTTCTAATAACAGGTTGTTTTTATTTTTAAATGTAAGTTACATGTTTCTAATAATAGGTTGTTTTTATTTTTAAATGTAAGTTACATGTTTCTAATAATAGGTTGCTTTTATTTTTAAATGTAAGTTACATGTTTCTAATAATAGGTTGCTTTTATTTTTAAATGTAAGTTACATGTTTCTAATAATAGGTTGCTTTATTTTTTATTTATGATTAAACTATTATCTCACTGATCAAATTTTCAGCGTCTTTCCAATTATGGATTAGCGCTACGCTCAAACAGATATTGTATTTTGGCCTTTCCAGTTCACCGCTCCTCTTTTTTTACGTCGTCCTTTACTGTTCATGCTGTGAGACTCTGGAATCAGTTACAAACCAATATAAGACTCGTTCCGTCCTTGGCATGCTTTAAGAAGCGACTGAAAAAACTCTTAATTTCTAGTCAGTAAAATAACGTGTTTCATTCCTGAATTTTCTTTTCCTTTCCTCTCCCCCACCCCCTCCTTTCATTTTGATTGATGATATCTCATTTTATATGAAAAATAATATTCGGGTAATTGTCCGTCTTTGTGGGGTTCGTGGGTATACATATTTCACGTATGTGTTTATGGATTTTGTGGGGATGCATAGTAATTTGAATGATTTATGCGACCACGTAACTTGTTTAATTTACTTTTGTCTGGTTGGTTGGAAGAGATTGCCGCCTGGCAAAAAGCCCGATAGATTGTATTTGCAATAAAAGTGTTAAATAAATAAATAAAATTAAACTATTTTGCATATTTATCAAATAATACAAAGGAATTTTCATACAAAGGAATTTATAATATACCTCATGTTAATAAAAATAAATTTACATAGTAAAAATATAAGTTATTTACTTAACTTCACAGCATTTGTATTCACACCTTAAAACGTCTTAAAAAATAAATCAATGAAGAATTCTCGAACGCCCAACTACGATGATCTGATAAATGTAGCCTGAATAAGACGCGTCTGATCACGGTTTAATTGAAATCAGCCGCACTAAATAAGGTGTACCATATGTCATCGCCGAGATTTTAATCTCCCAAAAGCCAAGTGGGATATTGGAAGCAGAGCTGACAGATTCAACCAATTGAATAACTTCAGACAGCCTTTGTGATCACGCCATAACGTGACGCGGAATGTGGGGGCGCTCTTTTATCGCGGCCGCATCGTCATCATCCCGGCCCTGTCGCGCGCTGGCCGCACCGTGTTCGTTCCCGGCCCCGCCAAGCGTATTATCACAAGTTGAATTGGAGAGTATTGTTGCGTGTGTCAGCTACCGCTGTCTCGACGACGATTTCGCCCGGTCTCGTCCACTTGTTCATAGGCCATCGCCGGGAGAAGACCTCAAATCCGGGCTAGCGAGTCGCCGGCGCGCTCATCATCGCTGAAACCTGGGCCGAGTTACCCGTGACCAACCGCGACCACCACGAGAAGTGCACGACGGGTTACCTGTTGTTAGCCGAGATCTCTGAATCCTGTTATCCACGCCATCATCGAACTTACACCACAACCGTGAGTAGAATCCCTTTATATCCTATTCTTTCCGGTTTGGCTAACGCCAAACCATATGGTCCTTCCAATCCGTAACCATAGCCATGAAAATACAGTCCACTGAACCTATCTCAAGCTAAATCAATTACAGCCGCCTTTTAATAATTCGATTCAAAAACATTTTACAAAAAAAAATTCTCCATGCAAAACTCTAGCATCTACCCAGCTCATATTATAATCCGAATCAAATAATTTTTAAATTAAAAGCATTGCTTCCTTTCGGAAGGATGAGTTCCTCAAGGTGTGTGTTATCACAAAAAAAAAAATTTGTTTGTAAATTCGAATATCCATGATTCGTTAAAATTTATTTTATTTTAATAGCTTATTGTGGGTACATATTAATTTTATTCAATTCAAAGAATATTTAAATCACCGAGTTATATTCAAATAAGTAACATGTTGTGTTTATTTTAAACCAAATTACCATCGGTATATTTTAAAAATTAACAGGAAACAATTGTTGTTGCAATTTGACTTTATCGAATTGTGAATGCATTTATTAAATTACTAACGATGTTCTCTTTGATAACGCGCGCAAATAACAATTTATTCTAAATATCTTTGGGGGAAGCATCCCAGTTCTTGAACACGAACTATTTATTATAGTAAATTATAAAATATTAAGTTTTTTTAAATTTTTTCCAGTATTATCTTTTTTCAAATTGCTGCTGGATCTCAAATATAAACTTCATTTATCATCGTGCCAATAATAACTTCTTCTCCTCATTCACTATTTTCTTCGTTTATACATTGTGCTTCATATTTTAAATTCTCAAAATTATTACAAAAATATTATTTTCTTTTCAAGTTGCTGCTAAATCTCAAATCTTAACTTCATTTATCATCGTGTCAATAATAACTTCTTCTCCTCATTCACTATTTTCTTCGTTTATACATTGTGCTTCATATTTTAAATTCTCAAAATTATTACAAAAATATTATTTTCTTTTCAAATTGCTGCTAAATCTCAAATCTTAACTTCATTTATCATCGTGTCAATAATAACTTCTTCTCCTCATTCACTATTTTCTTCGTTTATACATTGTGCTTCATATTTTAAATTCTCAAAATTATTACAAAAATATTATTTTCTTTTCAAATTGCTGTTAAATCTCAAATCTTAACTTCATTTATCATCGTGCCAATAATAACTGCTTCCTCTTATTCACTATCTCTTCGTCTATTCATTGTGCTTCATTTTTAAATTCTCAAAATTATTACAAAAATTATTACACATTACAAAAGCATTATCTTTTTCTTTCAAAATGCCGTCAAAATCACAAGCCGCGAAGTTTCGTGAGAGCCACAGAGCAATAACGCAACTAAGAGACATTGCATCTGCCATAAATTCAGGTGACTTTTCGAAGTATTCCGTTGCTGACTTTGAGGGGCGCTTCTCTAAATCAGATGAGGTCAAAAGTAGGCTGGATGACGTGTATTACCAGATATTGGATTCCGCCGATCTCGATGATAAGACGGAGACCCAATATACCGACAACTATCGTGCAGCATGCGATGCTTACACAGATATGCTTGTCGCCAAAGCAAGTTTCACTTCACAACCGACTGCATCGGCTTCTCAGCCCTCAACATCTTCTATACCCGCTTCCGTTCTGCCCAAAATTGAGCTTCCTAAATTTTCTTCAAAATTGGAAGATTGGCCGTCATTCATTGCCATTTTTAAGAGCTTGACGGACCAAATCGGCAATCTTACCGATGCAGTGAAGCTCCATTACTTTTTTTCGAGTCTTAGTGGAGAGGCTCTTAGTATGATATCTCACCTAAAGATCACCAATGAGAGCTATGCGGTGGCCTTAGCCATTCTGACTAAGCGCTATGAAAACCGCAGGATACTCATCGACCGGTTTGTGGATGTCATATTGGAGCTTCCCACTATCACATCCCGCTCAGATATCCGTCAGCTGTTCTTAAACCCCCTCGTTTCAGCTCAATCAGCACTACAAAACTTAAATCTGCCCATTAAAGAGTGTGATTACGTTTTCGTATCCATACTGGTACGAAAACTGAAAGGTGAACTCCGCTCTTTATTCGAACGTAGGCACGGGTCGGATGAACGTCTGCCTACCCTTCAACATTTAATCACGTTTCTTGAAGAACATGCACGTTGTGTTGAAACAGAAAGAGCCAACACATCTAATCAGCCCATTCACCAGCCCTCACCACTCTTTTATGGCTCGGGCGGACGGTCACCCACCCTGCAGCGTGCTCGTACTCCACATAGACCGCAGATTCGGTCCATTCAATCTCCTCAACCAGCTTACTTGGCCCAAACATCCACCACAACCCCAACAACCGACCGTACTTTCTGCCCTTGGTGCAACACCAGGGGCCACAGACTAATGGCGTGCCCAAATTATCAAAATCAGCCCGTTCAAGGTCGTTGGGATTTTATCGCGGCGAGCGGTCATTGTCGACGCTGCCTCGGACCTCATAATGCAAATGATTGCGAAACTACGGGGTCGTGCTGGGAGTGCAAGAGTGACAGGCATCACACTTCCCTTCACCACCCCGGTACGTCATCTTCGACGCAATCATCAGCCCACTTTCGGCCATTGTCACCCCGAGAGCAGCCTCGGCGGCGATCGGCCCGTAAATCTCCACAGCGCTCGTCACAAACAGGATATAGGTCTCCGCCGCCAACCCGAAAAAATAATCAACAAGACCCACAATTATGACTTTTGGATGGTACTAAGGTCTCTTTGGGGCCCGGCAGGCCTATAGCCCTCGGCACGATCTTTGACTTTGCATTACTGGGACCTATTCAAGACCAAAATACTGCACCGGCATCACACCCAAATTCAGCCCATAATTGCGGCTCTCCCAACTCATGCGCTTCAACTCAAAAGCAATCCAACCCAAACTCAGCCCGTACTTGCGGCTCTCCCAACTCATGCGCTTCAACTCAAAAGCAATCCAACCCAAACTCAGCCCTTAATTGCGGCTCTCCCAACTCATGCGCTTCAACTCAAAAGCAATCCAACCCAAACTCAGCCCTTAATTGCGGCTCTCCCAACTCATGCGCTTCAACTCAAAAGCAATCCAACCCAAACTCAGCCCGTACTTGCGGCTCTCCCAACTCATGCGCTTCAACTCAAAAGCAATCCAACCCAAACTCAGCCCGTACTTGCGGCTCTCCCAACTCATGCGCTTCAACTCAAAAGCAATCCAACCCAAACTCAGCCCGTACTTGCGGCTCTCCCAACTCATGCGCTTCAACTCAAAAGCAATCCAACCCAAACTCAGCCCTTAATTGCGGCTCTCCCAACTCATGCGCTTCAACTCAAAAGCAATCCAACCCAAACTCAGCCCTTAATTGCGGCTCTCCCAACTCATGCGCTTCAACTCAAAAGCAATCCAACCCAAACTCAGCCCGTACTTGCGGCTCTCCCAACTCATGCGCTTCAACTCAAAAGCAATCCAACCCAAACTCAGCCCGTACTTGCGGCTCTCCCAACTCATGCGCTTCAACTCAAAAGCAATCCAATCCAAACTCAGCCCTTAATTGCGGCTCTCCCAACTCATGCGCTTCAACTCAAAAGCAATCCAACCCAAACTCAGCCCTTAATTGCGGCTCTCCCAACTCATGCGCTTCAACTCAAAAGCGACTCAACCCAAACTCAGCCCATGCGCTTCAACTCAAAAGCGACTCAACCCAAACTCAGCCCATGCGCTTCAACTCAAAGGCGACTCAACCCAAACTCAGCCCATGCGCTTCAACTCAAAAGCGACTCAACCCAAACTCAGCCCATGCGCTTCAACTCAAAAGCAATCCAACCCAAACTCAGCCCGTACTTGCGGCTCTCCCAACTCATGCGCTTCAACTCAAAAGCAATCCAACCCAAACTCAGCCCGTACTTGCGGCTCTCCCAACTCATGCGCTTCAACTCAAAAGCAATCCAACCCAAACTCAGCCCTTAATTGCGGCTCTCCCAACTCATGCGCTTCAACTCAAAAGCAATCCAACCCAAACTCAGCCCGTACTTGCGCTTCAACTCAAAAGCAACCCAGCCCAAACTCAGCCCATACTTGTAGTTCTCTCAGCTCATGGAGGTACAAAAATTTCTTTCAGTCAATGAAGATAAAATCCACAAAACAGTTACTTTATGGAATCGTAGGTGATCAGCACTTGACCTTTGAGGAATTTACCACACTCTTAACACGAATCGAGGCTGTCCCTAACTCCTACCTCCACACCCTTCCAACCCGCTCCAAATGGCTTTCACCATCCTCCTCTCCTCAAATCGGAGAGCTCGTCCTGATCAAGGAGGACAACCTGCCGGCACTGAAGTGGCGACTCGGACGCATCACCCGCACCATACCGGGCAGCGATGGAGTGACACTTGTGGTGGACCTCAACACGGCGGCCCGTGGGAGGTCCTCCCGGCGCCCCAGGATGATCACGCCATAACGTGACGCGGAATGTGGGGGCGCTCTTTTATCGCGGCCGCATCGTCATCATCCCGGCCCTGTCGCGCGCTGGCCGCACCGTCTTCGTTCCCGGCCCCGCCAAGCGTATTATCACAAGTTGAATTGGAGAGTATTGTTGCGTGTGTCGGCTACCGCTGTCTCGACGACGATTTCGCCCGGTCTCGTCCACTTGTTCATAGGCCATCGCCGGGAGAAGACCTCAAATCCGGGCTAGCGAGTCGCCGGCGCGCTCATCATCGCCGAAACCTGGGCCGAGTTACCCGTGACCAACCGCGACCACCACGAGAAGTGCACGACGGGTTACCTGTTGTTAGCCGAGATCTCTGAATCCTGTTATCCACGCCATCATCGAACTTACACCACAACCGTGAGTAGAATCCCTTTATATCCTATTCTTTCCGGTTTGGCTAACGCCAAACCACTTTGTATAATAAAACCAGATCCCAGGCACTTGGTTTAAATCGAGGAATAGTTTAATTATGAGTAATATGCCTCTGGAACAACAACATAACATAATGTTGCTAGGATGAACTAGTGGTCAGAATTAAGAGGATGGATTTTGCCTGTTGATTAAATGTCACTTGGCCCTAAAATATCTTGGAAAACCTGATAATTTGTTAACAGGTTCCGAACGGGAATCGGGAGAACGTGTCGAAATAAGGAATATTACGAGCTAGACCTTGCCTCATCATCTGCGCTGATAACCAGAACAAGAACATTTGGGAAAATCAAAAACTATATGGAAAACCGGAGAACATTACGTGTTGGATTGATGACACTCGATATGCACTAACAATTACACGAGACTGCGTCGGCAAGAACTGTTCTCAATAACATACACAAGAACGGGTCTTCCAGCCGCTATGCCTGTTGGAAGGGCCTTAACTCTTCTGAACGGGACTGCCTCGGATATTGACATACTTCATATCACATTACCAAAAGCAAAAGTAAATTTTCTTCTTAGATTTAGCGCGTTAGAAAGCACTCATCAACATACTTAAGTGACTGAATATATATGTAACATATGTTTGTGTGTATATACTCGTTTGTATGCATATGCATTATTTTTTATTTTATATATTTTTTAAATTTTTTTCCATGTAATTTTTCTTCGTTTTTAACGTCTTGTATTTTTCAAAGTTATTGGACTAAGCCTGTTTCGAAAAGAAAATAAAAATAAATAAATAATCATTGGTGAGTGACAGTCCATGCGGCACTCAGTGCAGTATCAAAGGAGCCCGGTATCTTGAACCGAAGAGAATTTTCTTCATGAAACTCATTATAGTGTGACTAATCGACTCGTTTTATTGGAGCTGAGGAGCAGTCTATGTGACACATTCTCAGTACCTGAAAATTATTGGAGCTGAGGAGCAGTCTATGTGACACATTCTCAGTACCTGAAAATTATTGGAGCTGAGGAGCAGTCTACGAGTATGTGACACATTCCCAGTACCTGAAAAAAAAAAAAAAGTACCTGAGAAAGAAAAGAGCTTGATAAGTGGAACGCCAAGTACTACTCAAGTGACAAAACTTTGAAAGAAAGTAATACTCGTATATGTTAGTTGCTTTGACACCAGTAGAAGTAAAATAAAACTAAGGAAATCTTAAATGACTAAATTTAACTATTTTTTTTTGTTACCATTAATAATTTTCTATTAAATACGAGTCAATAATACTTTCCCGTCTTATTCTGGCGAAAAGGCGCCTACACCTAGCACTGGACGCCGGTAGAGACGAAGAGATTCGGCGGCCGCAGATTGCGAAGTACGCCGTTGATACCGACAATGAACAACTTTACCAAGGAGTCTCATTCAACTTGAGATCAATATTGACTGTATGTACAAGTACTTCTTTCATAGCGGTAATGCAGTTCTGAAAAGCCATGCACAAATAAGTGGACGACAATAGGAAATTATGTGTTTGCGCTAAAATTGTTTGCATTAGGAATAATTATGAAATAATGCATACGAGTATTATAAATACGTAGTCTTGGTTAAAACTTATACTTATACCTGCATAAACTTATATTTTCTTGTTTCTCTTAAGTGAACCTGTGGTATATTACAATCAAGATTATTTCATCTGAAATGCGTCAATATCATTAATAACACGATTATGACACAAGCATATAATGCGTCAATATCATTAACAACACGATTATGACACTTGCATATAATGCGTCAATATCAATATTAACACGATTATGACACATGCATATAATGAATACGTTCAAACTAACAAGATTTCTATAGCGGAATGGGAAAAATATTAAGAGACCTGTTTAACAACACATTTCCACCAGCAACTCCAGATATGATAATTAACGAACCCACAACATTGGAAGAGAGTGAAGTTAGACAAGGAATTAAAAGACTCAAAAATAGAAAAGCTCCTGGAAGGGATAATATACCAAACGAACTCATAAAATACGGCGGCGAAGAACTAGCGAAAAGTCTCCACAAATTTTACAACTTGATCCTTGAAACTATAATAATACCAAATAAATGGAGGGCCAATATATCGATTCCCATCTTCAAAAAAGGACAAAAATCAGATCCTGGTAACTATAGAGGAATATCTCTTTTAAGCGCATTTTTCAAGCTCTTTACCAACATCCTAAGAGTAAAATTAGAACAACTAATTGAAAATAGAGATGAACAACAAGGATTCTGAAGAAACAGATCTACTACAGATGCTATATTCATACTGCGGCAAATTAAAGAAAAGTCTTTGGAATATAACAAGATTGCTTGGCTTGATTTTATCGATCTGACCAAGGTCTTTGATAGAATCCAACTAGAAAACGTAATAAGCAATTTGCTCGAAAGGAACGTGTCACCCTCCATCGCCAAAACCATTAGAGACATAAACCTAAATAGCTCCACAAGAATTTGTGTAGACGGAGAACTCTCTAATGACGTTCCCACACCAACCGGAGTAAGACAAGGAGATAGTTTAAGCCCATTTCTATTTAAGTTGGTTATGGATAAAATTAAAGAAGTTGCCGACCTTAGATACGAAATGGGCGACAATATGATAAACATCATATGCTATGCTGACGATGTCACCATCATAGCCGAATCAGAGAAAGACCTGCAACAAATGCTACATCGATTCCACACTACTTTAAAAAAATACAACATGTCTATCTCCATCAGCAAGACTAAATGCATGACTCTAGCCAGAGAGCAAACTGGATGCAGTGTCGCGATCAACGACACACCAAGTGAACAAGTAACAAAATTTAAATAATTGGGTGCTAGCATAATGTGCAATAATGACCTCTATGGCGAAGTGCTTCAACAATCACAAAAGGCCGCAGCTATTTCCGAATGTTTAAAGAACACTATCTGGAAAAACAAGCATATGAACATCCAAAGCAAGGTGAGATATACAAGACCTGTGTCCGCCCCATTTTGGCATACAGCATAGAGTTCAGAGCCGACACTGTCAGAACCAAAAATCTTCTTCGAACCAGCAAAATGAAGGTATTCAGGAGTATCGCTGGTCAAACTCTTCGTGATAGAGTACGAAACATAGAAATCCGAAGGATGTGCGAAGTTAAAGATATTGTTAGATGTGGACGACACAAAAGATGGTTCTGGAATGAACATATATCCAGAATGGCGGAACCAAGAGCCGTAAGAATGGCCAGGGACAGTATCCCCCAAGCAAGCAGACCTCCAGGACGACCTCCCAAAATATGGAAAGACAGCTGGCAGTTGATGTCACAAGAGGCAAACAATGATGCAGGATCATAACAGGCCAACAGGCCTAAAATAAGATGAAGAAGAAGAAGCATATAAACAATGCTTACTTTGTCCACAGTTTAAAAAACAGCATAGAGAAGCCGATTTGTTTTTTACCTCCGATAAGAGAAAAAAGCTTTCCAGAATAAGAAACTTATAATTGAGCAACATCATCTATCATACATTAGATTTAAAACAACTTTAGGAGCTAGTCCTTAAGGGAAGAGATGATGATGATTTGTTGATAAATAAAACTCGTTAGATCGCAATGCGGAAAGAGAGAGTGATTTATTTGCTAGACGTAGGTATTTATATAATTTTAGAATGTGCGCGGGAATGCGCTCGCGATATGCCTACGTCTCGTTCCTGCGAATGCAAAAACGATTAATGTTGTATGTAGGTATCATTCAAATACGGAACTGGCGAGACAGCCGTGGTGCGTTCTCGCTCTAGTATGGAATGCGGTCCGCTCCGGGCTATGGGTTGAATGGCCGGCGTGTGAACTTTAGACTTGTTTATTTAGATTTGTCGAGGAATGCAAAGGTCGCTTCATCGGTCATTGACCGTGTGTATGGATGCCCACAGTGTTCCGAGTGTGCGACCGAGTGTGCGACGATCGCCACACAACAAACAAAAAGCAATGTCTGCAAGCAACCGTAATAACTATTGTTATTCAAATAATGTACTGGTAAGAACATCACATTTTTTTTCTTTCAATATTGAGTATTAGTGAAAACGATTTTGTTAAAAAAAGTGTGTTATAATTAACTAATTAACTGAAAAAAATGTTAACCTGTATTAATTATAAGTTGAAAAAAAGGATGCCGCTGTTTGACGGTTTCTATAAAGAGATAAATGCATCTAAAACAATTATTATAAAATATTTGAGGCTCTATAGTATCACAATAGAATTTTTATGGTATTGATGAAATCATTTTAGAAATAACCATACGACCTAATTATTAACTCATATTTAAACTAATCAAGAAATATTACAAGCGAAAATAATTGAGTTTAAATATACAATAAGGGACCATAAAGAATCACAGAATTGTGAGAACAGTTTTAATGAAATGAAGCGAAGGCAACCGAGGACCAATAAAGTTGATATATTTAATGGAGAAAAGGACTCCCAACTGAATATGGACAAGGTTGTATTTATTGATAGCCAAAAAAACTAGGACCGTTTGCTATCATCTATGAAAGCTGTACAATTGGGAAAAAAAGCTTTAAACGAAGATCTTTTATATAATCGTTATATAGGTACAGGTATGATGCTATTTTGTAATCACATATTATATATTTTAATATTTTATTTTATACACATTTTAATATAACTTCATATAATATTTAAGTGTTTTTTATGACATACCTTTTTTTACATCTGTTGTATATGTTTTTTAATTTGTAATATTTTGGTTTTCATTTAGTTAAAAGGCTAAAGTCACACATGAATTAATATTATAAATTGTGACAAAATTATGCACTAGAGCAAATAGAGCTCATACTCAATTCACGCTGTAATCAGCTGTTCAAACAGTGATCTATAAATAGCTGTTCAAACAGTAATCTACAAATAGCTGTTCAAACAGTGATATAATAATAGCTGTTCAAACAGTGATCTATAATTAGCTGTTGAAGCTTATATACTTAAAGTTTTTAACAGTTTTTAGTTAAAACTTCAATTCCAAAAGAAAAATCACGCCTATTTTTATGCATTGGAAATTTGAGAACGACCCGTAATACGAAACTTAGGATATTTTTTTTTACCCTAAGGTGGAAGATCAGTCTATTATTTCACCCCATAACAATAATTAACAACAAAAAATGAAAGTCTTAATATAAGCTAATGACAACACGAACAATATTACTCGTACTTTTCCGCTAAGTAGTTTAGTTATACCTACAAAGTTTATTAAAAAGTTAAATCTTCAATTTATCCATCGAGATATGGAACATATTGATATCGGAGTTTTCATTTTACCTTTCCCTTGCTGTGCTAAAAAATCCGTGCGTTCCGGTGCTGTGTATTCAATACGCATGCAAAAATGAGCGATATAAAATCGGAAAAATAAGAATATTCATAGCCAATCGCTTAAATTAATTAAATTTGAAATCAAAAGAGATAATAATTGAAATTTTATTGCTGAAAACATGAAAAAAACATCAGCCGACGTTCACAAAACGGGCGAAGAAACCACCTTACATGGATGCCCGAGAGCAACTGAGACGGGACTCTGAACACTAACACTGTGTATGTTATACCTCGAAGGAAGAAACAACTGCCAACTGAGATTCTATTTCTTGCGTTCCTTTATACCGAATTAGAGTGAGAGTGAGACGTGAACAGCGTCGCTTCCTTACCCATAGTGTTTTTTTTTTAATGAATATAACATACCTACGTCACACACTGGCACACGTTTGATTGTATTGGTGAATTTATTCCCGATTTTCACAAAATATCTCTGATGTGACAGAAAAGTGCTAATTATTATTAATATTATTTTTTTATTCAATTTGCAAATGTATTACGGAGGAATACCTAAAATCTGAACCCAGTATTTATTATATTTATAGAGATATTAAAGTTTTTAGAAGCAATATGTACTAGTTACACATCACAGGGAAGGAAGGGTTAAAAAGTTTATTCCGTTCATGAATCTTATTTCACGATGAATTCAACAATTATTCGGTACATCCAACAAAAGTTTGTCGTTCAACAAATCTCTGCTTACGTTTAAAGATTCAAACATACTCATTCAATAGACGTGGCTAGAATCATTCGTTGAATCCATACTCTTAGGTAAATTAAAGTATCGCAGTTATTTCTTTTAGACTCGCTCAACTATCAGGGAATTCTGGATTCCATATGATTGAGCCACTCTCTAATCTACTGCAAACTAGTGAATTATAGTATAAGATTTCCTAGCGTCACCACCATCACATGCCATAAAGACTAAATCACAAATCTCATTACTTTATAGGCGGATGAACACATACCAACATGATAAGCGAATGTGTGTGTTGAATATGATGCCAAGGTCTTTGATAACCCTTCCTTACCTGTGATGTGTAACTGGTACACATTGCTTCTTAAAACTTTAATATCTCTATAAATATAATAAATACTGCGTTCAGATTTTAGGTTTTCCCCCGTAATACATTTACGCATTGAATGAAAAAAATAATATTAATGATAACTAGCACGTATCGGCCACATTTTGTGAAAATCGCGAATAAATTCACTGATAAAATCAAACGTGTGCCAGTATGTGACGTAGGTATATTCATTCTAAAAAAACACTATGAGTGAGAAGCGACGCTATTTACGTCTCACTATCACTTTATTTCGGTATATGGGAACGCAAGAAATAGAATCTCAGTTCGCTCGCTTCTCATGATTCAGTAGCTCGCGGGCATTCATTTGAGGTGGTCGCTTTACCCATTTTGTGAACGTCGGCCGATGTTTTCTCATCACTTTTGACTTCAAATTTAATTAATATAAGCGAGTGGCTATGAAAATTCTTATTTTTTTAATTTTAAATCGCTCATTTTTACATGGGTATTGAATACATAGCACTGGAAAGCACGGATTTTTTTTAGCACAGAAATGGAAAGGTTAATGTCGACATGCACGATAGGCTTATCGTCAACTAACTGCTGGGTCCCCAGCTCTTGAAAAAAATATAAATTTCCATGTAGATGTATGTTACCAATTAGGCGATAACCTGTATACGTTGAAACTAATTGTATTAAACGAATTGATTAGTTCCTTATTTTCGATCCAAACTTTATAGAAAATAATGACGAACACAGAATTTTAAAATGATGATCAATTTACTTTGTAATATTTCTTACTATTAACTTTAAGGCTAAGGCACACCAAAGTGCTTCGTTTAGGGCTAAGCTGGGTGTTACGTGACTAATAGGCAAGGTGACTTCAGGCTTGGCCACATCTAAGTGCTTCGCATAAATTAATTTGTCATTTGGGAGCCATTGAGTCAACAAACGATGCCACTCTCAAAACTAACCAGAAAGTACAATACTTCTCTCAGAGAATTTAAGTTTAAAATTTCGAACATCTCAAATTTGAACTTGTTGGGTGCATAATGTTAATTTATCTACATAGAAGTACTCGTGAAGAGTTTCAACTTCTCTACAAAGAATTGGGGAATAAAACTTCCTCCTTCTGGTAAAATCACTTGGTGACACAATCAAATTAACCAACACGTCTGTTCATTAGGAGACTCCTTGGGTGACTGTAGTCATTGCGATAGTATGGGGTGCGTTGGTTTGCTAGGGTATGTCACCTAGCTCACAGCGTAGCTCTAAGCACCAAGCGAAGCTCCTACTTGTGTGACCGAGGCCTAATCGTTTAAACTTGCGATCATTATTTGATCAGATGTGATCTATATTATTAGTTATTATTAGGGAATGGAAGTCCCTGGAAAAAGAAACAGATATCAAAAAGCGTCAACAAACACATAAATGGGCTTAACCTGCCTACAAAGATGACCTTAGACATATCACGGTGCAAGGAGGACTCGAAAGATACTCATATATTTTTTTAAATATACAATTCTGAAAATATTTTATTGGCATTATTACCACATAAAAATAATTGGCATTTTTAAATTTGATTCTTCTTCTGGTTAAAAATATTTTTTAAGACATTTTGTCGTGTTAAGATGTCCTAAATGATGGTCGATGTTTTGAAAGCGTTGCAATCTTCATTCTCAGGGCGATTTCTAAAATTATTACCAAATGTTAAAAAAAAGTCGGTCATCATTCAAGTAAATTCAACACGACAAAAATTCCAAAAAAAAATTATACATTCGTAGAACTTAATTGCGAGAATCTACGATCATGTCTAAAGGATTCTTCTTTAAGAGAACAATATTAAAGCAAAGAAAAAAATAAAATAGATTCCTGACATTTCACAGTGAATGAATGGATCGATAATGTTAAACAAGTTATCTATTCAAATTTCCGCCTTTACTGTGTCATTCTCTCAAGACACGACAAATGCCTTCCTTCGGAGTCCCTGTTGGAACAAAGAAGTTATTTTACTACTGTGAATGCCTTAAATAAGATATTCAAATCGGAAGACTTTGATTGTGAAATTGGTAGCTTAGTTGCAAACCAGCCCAAGTAGACGAAAAAATTTTTTTTTCAGAAAACAGTTTAAACACATCGGCTTAATTGCTGTGAAACATCGCCAAACACTCGATTGAAACATCCTCACAACGCTGTTTTTGTTCCATTATGAGCAAACGCGGCATCCATCTTGCGCACAGCTTTCTTATGTCCAAATTTTCAGCCAATATGCGATGTACAGCACTTTTTGAAATGCCTACCATATCTGCTAGCTCGCGCACTTTCAATCGACAGTCATCCAATACCATTTTGTGGATTTTCTTTACCATTTCTGGCGTGGTCATCTAATTTACTCGACCACTGCGATGTTCGTCTTGGAAGCTCGTACGACCTCGTTTAAACTCTGCCACCCAATATTTTACTGTTGTAAACGAAGGAGCAGACTCCCCCAGAGTAGAATCTAGCTCAGCTTTGATATTGGTTGGACTTAGACGTTTCAAATGAAAGTATTGTATCACATAATGATGGCTAATTTTTTCCATGTTTACGAATTCTCTGAGAATTCTCTGAGAGCTGCTTCTGATTCAGCTATTGATGGCTGCCAAAGAAATACTAAACAACGTAGCGTCTTAAAACTTGAAACTTAAGCTTTATAAGTTTAGTATTTTCTAGCATAGTAATCTTTTAAAGCCACAACCGCCATCTATACGTCAGGTTGGGTACTTCTGGGACCACCCTCGTATCACAACTTCTAGAAAGAGCACTAAAAACGTGTATGGGTTCATAATATTGTATATTTTCATGCAGACGCACAACTTCCTGATACTCCATGCCCATAGTTCTCGACACAAGAAGATTTGGTTTTCTCATTCATCTTAGAAAATGAACACGTTTGTTCGTCTTACGGTCTAACATATAAAATGTGAAGCATTTGGCACAAACACCATGTCTTAAAATCATTTAGTATATCATATATGTTATCTACCCTTTTTTAGCGTCCATGTATTCTGTCTAACGAGTACCTACTAAGGAAAAAAAGAGTTGAAACCAGGTGAACTTTGGTGTTTAGTTTAGCGAATAAATTTGACCATATAGGATATTTTTTTGGGTGTGATAGGATTTATTTTTGAAATAAAACACATATAAATTATTTCAATGGCCGTGTATTTGAATTCAATGGATAGGTTGTTTAATGACAATTATTGTTTGAAATTATTGACTTTAATCATTATTGACTTTTTAAAAAGCGTTGTCTATAGCTACACACGTCACGTGTTTCCTTAAGCTGCACGCGTCATCTTAAACTTAGGAGCAGACCATTCTACGGCACAAGACCAGGAATGGAAAAAATTCCATGATAATACATGAATTTGTCATGTTCCATAACAATACATGGTTCCATAAATTGATTCGGAACATTAAATTTATTGTTCAAAATTTAATTAATTTGAGCGATTGGTTATGAATATTCTTATTTTTCCGATTTTAAATCGCTCATTTTTACATGTGTATTGAATACACAGCACCGGAACGCGCGGATTTTTTTAGCACAGGAAGGGAAAGGTTAAACCTCTAAATAGCACACTATGCTAAGTAAAAGTTTGTTTCTTACGTATGCTCTGTATACTATTCTATTCCTATATTATGACCACCCTTTTGTGGATTTGCGAAATAGTCCTTCAATATTGATGGTATCCCTCACCTGCAGGATAATCCTAAGATAACGGGTTCGTTTCGCGTTGGAAACAGTTTATGAAAAAATTATTTCGACCTGATCTTCACGTAAGGTCTTTTTAACATAGCATCAATATATTTCAGAGGCCAAGTAAATAAAGCCGCCGCTGTCTTCAAAGTATTTACAATATTTTTTCGTTTAGTAAATATACAATATTTGAGAATTGTCAAGTCTTTGAAATATTTAAGACTTCCCTGACAGTTAATTTGATATTCAAAAAGTGTATAATAAAAATATTTTTTAAATTTATTTTGATAATGTTTTGATTTATTCATCTTATACTAATCTCAAACTTAAAGCTGTATTTACAGCGGTTGAGACTGACATGTAGAACGATTCAGTGAAAAATAACTATCAAAATAAATGTACAGTACAAGAAGACCATGGTAAATATATAAGGTCTGTAAATATGAAACGCATGCGAAGTATTTGCCACATGCGAAACTATTTGCCAACTAAACGCCTCAATCGTTTCCTTGACCGGTTTTGCTGTGTGCGATGGTGCATTATCATAAAACAAAATCACTTTGTGTTGCCTCTTTTGATATTCTGGTCGTTTTTCACGCAATGTTTGGTTTAATTCGATCATTTGTTGTCGGTAGCGTTCAGTATTAATGGTTTCGACTGGTTTTAGCAGCTCATAATAGATAACACCCTTCTGATCCCACCAAACATAGAGCATTATATTCCGTCCATAACGATTTGGGCTTGCAGTCGATGTCGCTGGTTTGCTTGGAGTTACCCATGATCTTTTACGCTTAAGATTCTCGAAATATATACATTTTTCATTGCCACTCACAATTCAATGGAGAAATGATTTTTTTTTGTACCTGGCGAGCAGCATTTCGCCAGTGGTTTTTTGGTTTTCCTGCTGTATTTCATTCAGTTCATGTGGAACCCATTTTCTTACCTTCTGGATCTTTCCCATGGCTTTCAAACGTATGGAGATGGCTTTTCGTGTCACATTTAATTGATCCGCGAGTTGTTGTTGCACTTGAGCGTCATCCTCATCTAACAATGCTTGCAATTCGGCGTCAAACTTTCTCAGTGGTCTTCCACGTTCTTCGTTTCTCACGTCAAAATCACCACTTTTAAAATTTTTAAACCACTCAAAGCACTATGATTTACCAAGAACATGCTTACCGTAAGCTTCGACAAACAGTCGATGCAATTCTGCAGCAGTTTTCTTCAAACGGTAACAGAAAATCAATGATGTCCGCAAATCGTAGTTTTCAGGCACAAAAACAGACATGTTCAACGCTATGAAAATATATATAGTTGTATTAAACTTGTATTGTTGTGAAATAAAAGTCTTTGACAAATGTAAACCCAAGAAAATGGCGCCAATGACGCGGTTTGAGTCACTACATTGACAACTAGAGCCATCAATGAGCAAATTCCGGTTTCATATTTACAGACCTGGTAGTTGGGTCGAGTGAATGATATTTTGGAAGAAGGAAATACAAAGTTAATAAGAGTTATATGAGAAGATTTATGGATGAAAAAGAGGCTAAGTAGGTGTGCCTTCATAAGAAAAGGTGATCCTATCTCTATATATGTGTTAACTGGTCTGCTGATGTGTAAATTGATAATGTGTACTTTTAGTGGGGAAATATTTTTTTGGCTAATGCAGAAGAATCCACACTAATATTAATCGTATATCTAACCATGTTTACGTCGAGATAATTTTCAAGTTGAAATTTTCCTCCGAATAAACATAGTTTTAAAAGCTTGTATAGTTAATAATATTAATTTTGGCCTTCGTCCGCTTCGCAACTGAACCCACGAGTATAAATCTCTTGGAACTAATTCCTTCTGCCTGAGGGCTCTTTATAAGTGAATACTCGAGCTTTATTTTCTTAAGGGTAACATTCGTAATTCATGATCTTTGTAACTGTCTTTATTTTTTTTAAATAATTTATTGGTAAATTTGAATTGGAGTTTTTTTAGTTGACAGACAATTGATAAATATGCATTAATAACGTTGTGATAGGCACATTTAGGTGTTATTTATTTATTCTGAAAAAAATACTAAAACATGTCCTTTTTTTACATATAAAATCTGCTTATCCATAAATCTGTATTTACCAATAAACTGACAATATGACGAACTACCTTGTCAAGTGCTCTTCCTTTATTTGACGGGCTGTCCTTTTTGAATATGGTCTCGGATAATCACATTTCAACATTTCAGAAAATGTTTTAAAGCAATCTAGGTAACGGGAGTTAGTTGTTTTGGCTTAAAAATATTTCTTATGTATTTTTTTTTTTTTTTTTGATATTATATTTGATACATAATTGTATTTAAACTTTAATTATAATTCATTGAGTTTAACTTGTAGATGTTAGTTTTGTAAAAAAAAATAGATTAAAAAAGAAATTAAAAATAAATACATAATTAAAACATACACAAATACATTAGCTTTGGTTATAACTTGAAATGAAACGTACTCGTATAACTCCGAGCTTTTCAAATGAAAATACTCAGAACCAATGCAGTCAAAACGTATGACGGATAAAGTTAGAAGCTCCCGTTTCAAAGAAATATGTGAAGTAAAAGATATTGTGAGGTAGTAAAGTGACCATAGAAGACACTGGCGAGACCATAGAAAATAATGAATAGTAACAGACTTTCTACATGGCATTGCATAAATTACTCACACCTTCTCATCCAAAGGGATGAATGGATAACTGGTAGTAAACATCACAATTTAATGAATGGGAGGAAAAATAATTTAAAATGATGGTACACAGTGCTATATAAGTGCCCATCTAGATTTATGGGGTGAATCTTGAACTTTAAGTTATATTAAACTTCTGGAAACATATTAATTAAATGTATTTTATGTTGTTTATAGTTATGGCATTAACGTTGTGGAGGTTTAAAGACATTGTAATTTATTTTTATCAAACACTGTTTATTCCACTTTTTTGTGACGGTATAACCCTACCGGTTTCAAGGCTTTCACCTCATCTTCAGGGGAGCGCAAACAAGACTAAATGCTGTTCGAACTGGTACCGATATACACGCTTCAACGGCTGGAGGCTGAGGGGTGAGGGAGGCACGGGACAATTTCGGCCAAGAGCGGAGAGATTTTTGGGAAATAACTGTTCAACATATGTTCGGATCGGTGTACTGACTTAGAAATTTCTAGGGCCTCTAATCTGTTCAATTTATTTTCGTTACCACTGATATGTAAGAATTTGGCATCATCGATAGAAAAAGTATGATTCTCACGGTGACAATGATTAGCCATTTCAGAATAAATTAGAGGATTTGTTAAGGCGGATTTGTGTTCACGAAATCTCTTTTCAAAAGATCTTCCTGTCTTTTCTATATAGAAATTATCACAGTCAGCACATAAAAGTTTATACACACCGCTGTTGCTAAGTATTCCATTTTTGCCTTTACCATTAAATAAGAGTTTCCGGAGATTAAAATTAGTGTAAAAAGCTGGCTTTATGTGACTTGGAATATTTTTGGTTATTTCATATGATATGTTTTTTTATAAATACGACTTTGCTCCATTTATAGGTATGCGTTTAGGTTTCGTTAAATATATAATCTTTTATAAGTTTATTTTTTGTTTTGTTTCATTTTTCCTCCGTCTCTCTCAATCCCACCAGTCACTTCGAAACAGTCCCAGTCTCGTCTTGTCTTCCTCCACTTTCTTATAAAGACTAATTTTGCGTTTCCCTCTGCGTCTATTTGAGAGTTCCCAATTCGTGACTGTATTTAGCGTGGACTCTTCATATCACCCATACCAGCAGATTCGTACATTCCGGGGTTTTTCTACTATTGGCGCCACATTAATTGTTCAACGAATTCGTTTATTTTGGATCTTATCCAATAAAGTGACCACCATAGCATGCGCATCTCCACGACCTGAAACAGTTCCTCGTTTTTCTTAAGCGGTCAACATTCGGCTCCATGTAGTACAGCAGGCTTGATCACTGCCTTATAGATCTTGCTCTTATAGGAGCTAGTCCTTAAGGGAAGAGATGATGAGGATAATTTGTTGATAAATAATAAAACACGTTAGATCGCAATGCGGAAAGAGAGTCCGTTCAATTTTATTAGTAACGTAGGTATTTATATATTTTTAGAATGCGCGCGAGAATGCGGTCGCGATATGCCTACGTCTCGTTTCTGTGCATGCAAAACGATTAATTGTTGTATGTAGGTACCATTCAAATACGGAACTAGCGAGATAGCCGTGGTGCGTTCTCGCTCCGGCGTGTAATGCGGTCCGCTCGGTTATGGGTTGAATGGCCGGCGTGTGACCTTCGGACTTGAATGGCCGGCGTGTGAACTTTGGACTGTTTATTTAGATTTCGTCGAGGAATGCAAAGGTCATCTCTTCGGTCATTGACCGTATGTATGAATACCCACAGTGTTCGAGTGGGTGACCGCCACACTCTTAATCTCTTTTGGTAGTCTTCTACTGCACATAACCCGCGTTGTTTCTTTTAATTTATCCAGCTAATTTTTATTCCTTTTTTTACGTCCTAAAACACCTCTCCATCTCAGCCAAGATATTTGAACAAATATGTCATAAGTAGATTTTCGGATTGGAATTTGGACGTTTCAATGTCCGTATCTGGTGCGCCTAGAATATACTCAGTTTTGACTCTGCTTATTCATAATTCATTTCTCTCCGACATTTGTCTTCATTTTTCCAGTTATTCATAGATAAAACTAATGTTTTCATCACATAGAACAATACCATCAGCAAACAACATGTTCCTATAGGTTTCTCTCAACAGATTCCTAGTGAGACATTCCGTAACTATTTTAAACAGAAACTGGCTTAAGGCTGATCCTTGGTGGAGTTCAATGGTAACCGTGATCGGGTTACTGTCTCCACATGTCATCAGAATGATTGTTCTTTCATCATTTCTTTGATAATGTGGACGTATGTCTTTGGGGTATTTAAGATGCAAAGTGACCACCATATTAGTTCTCCGGTAACTCTATCCCATGCCTTTTCTTGGTCAATAAAGATTATGTGTAGAGGTTTTCTAACGTTTCTTTACTTTCTTTACATATTTGGGTATTTCGCAATATGTACGTTACATCGATTTAACTTTTTCCCGGCATATGCCAAAACTGGTACTCTGATATTATCCCCTCCAGCTCGTTTCCTAATCTATTGACAATGATCTTTTCAAACTATTCCATAGCATGACACATTAACTTTATCAGGTGGTATATAGACAGGCGGTGACAAAAGAATCACTTATTTAATTTTTGTGCCGGTCTTGTATATAGGTATCAGTTTTGTCTTTTCCACTCGCAAGTTAATTTAGCATTCTTTAAAACTAAGTTAATTTTGTAACCAATGGACACAGACAACGCTTTTTTTAGATACCTTTAAACTTATAAAAATAACATAGACATGGCATCCGGTCTCAAAGCTCTCAAATTCTCAAGTCTCTTATTGAGTATTTTTTGGTGAAACATTAAATGAGATGTACTGCGTATTTCTGAAAATAAATCTCGTTAAATAACGATAGTGAACTGATGAAAATTAATCAGCAAATGCTTTAGCAATTTCGGTTCCGCCATACTGATTTTAACCTTAATTCATCACAGATTCTAATTGAAATTCTCTCTGAATAAATTTCATAAGATTTCAAAATAATTTGCGGCCATGCACAAAATAATAGAACTTATAGTTTCGTATAAGGTCGAATATTTGTATCTTATAAGAAGCTAGAATATACCTTTCAATATATTGCTTGTAAGCTACAGATAAATCATGTTAAATCTGAGCTCTTATTTTTTTAAACGCTCATGGTCTACATAAAGTTCAAGTTTTTGCCGTTTTTGGCACTACAAATCTTTAAGTATAGTAAATCTGACAATTAACCCAGAAAACCATCTCGTTTATCACAATCCATAAAAAATTGTGGTTTTATCGAAAAAAAAACTCGTTAAAATTCAATTTCAACTAAAGTATTCCATAAGCTCGTTCATATATTTAACTACAAAGAGATAACTTAAATTATTTAATTTATTTCTCCGATATAAATAAAAGAAAGATCACTTTTATTGAAGCACCAACTTATCATCATCTGCGATATCACATAATCAAGGTTAGCTTTTATTTCTAGCCAGAACTTGAAAATTAACCAAAGATAATTCTAGGGCGCTGTCACTGTCCTAATCAACCACTGTGAGATACTTTCATGTCAAAATTGGTATAAATGTGATTCAATTTGTAATGACTTGAGTTAGTGATATCATTATTTGAGTCAGGGTATAAAATGAGCAAATATGAGGAAAAAATTGCTCTAGTGTAGTGTTAATATTAAAATCACCCAAAAAGAGTTGTTTTCTTTTAAGAATTACTAGAGTGAGATAGGCTAAAACACTTGAATATCTGTCATCAAAAATATTAAAACTATTTAATGAAACATTGCCCAGGTCAATGATGGTTATCATGTCATGTTCAGAAATTGATGTAATTCTAAAATGTTGAAGTCTTAGCATTTAAACTTCAAACATTCTTATAGTAGACACCCAAATGATTGTAAGACGTCTCCGTAATATAACATTTGATGTGAAATAATATACTAGAAGTTGGAGAAATTTAGATTATGGGAAACGTTTGAAGCATGAAAAATAGAAGAGCATGTATGGGTCAAAAGCAAGGCTATTTGTTCGAAATGTTTCCTATCTGTCTCTTACCCCAAAAAATATATATTTTGATATTGTAATTTATTTTATCACACACTGTTTATTCCAGTTTTTTGTATTGATATAACCCTACCGGTTTTGAGGCTTTTACCTCATCTTCAGGGGAGCACAAAAAGTCTTGTTTGTGTTCCCCTAAAGATGAGGTGAAAGCCTTAAAACTGGTAGGGCTATGCAGATACAAAAAAATGGAATAAACAGTGTTTGATAAAATAAATTACAATGTCTTTAAACCTCCACAACATTAATGCCTTAACTATAAACAATATATAATATATTGTGATAGTAAGTATACGAGTACATGTTAACAACTTGAAATCATTGTAAAATCCATTGTCACACCTCATAAAAATATAACCTTAAATATTCCAAAGGGCCTTGTATAAAATGTAAGCAATCTTATAATGTTCTTATATAATATTACAATGTTCGCCCATCAAGCTTACCCGTGTTTCTGTTTCGCTTCCTTTCCTTTGCAAATAACAAGGATTTATTATCATATTTAATGCAAAATCAAGAAAAATAAAACACGAAAGATGAATTTTAAAGCAAGCGGCAATATTGAATTGGGCTGGGTGATTGATGATCGGGAAGGCGGGCTAATGACACCGTCTTGCGGCCCGCCATTCTCAGGGCGGGGGTCTTAAGCTGGCTACTCACGCAACAAAACGTCTTCTTCTTTATCAGTTGTATAAACGCTTTCGGAGTGTTGCACCGCGTGGTTTGGTTTATGATGGCAGCGTTTCGATAACGTTGCAGTTTTTATCTTCAGGGCTTATTTGTAATGAATTTCGCTCTATATCGGATACCGAGTTTGTCTACCTCGGGAGCAAAATAACATGGGATGGTCGGTCCAAGAGCGAGGTCGACAGCCGTATACATCAGGCTAGACTTGCATTTAATAAAAGGTCGAAAATAATAGAATCAAATAATATAGACCTAAAACTGAGAATACTCCTCATCAAGACCTATGTATGGAGTATCTTGATGTACGGCTGCGAGACATGGTGCCTATCCGAAAGAGATAGACGAAGACTAGAGGCTTTTGAGATGTGGTCCTATAGAAGACTATTAGGAATTTCCTGGAGAGACCGCATCACAAATGAAGAGGTTCTCCAACGAATCGAAGGAGGAAGGCACCTGCTCAGGATCCTGTCCGAAAGGCGTGCAAGATGGATCGGTCATATAATACGACAAGAGGGCCTCTTGCATGCCATAATGGAGGGTATGACCGAGGGGACAAACTCTAGGGGACGCCCACGCCGAGAGTACCTGGAGGACCTGTTGGTGGACGTGCGCTGCTCAACATATACAGATTTAAAAAGAGCCGCACAGGACAGGGGGGAATGGAAGAGAAGAGTTGAAATTGCTGCAAACCAGTCTTAGGACTGCAACCACGGAGAGATCGGATACCGCTTGAACGACGTAACGCAAGTGCATGGGACTGTCCCACCTCGGGAGAATAATCACGCGACTTCCACAAAGGCTGAAGTTATTATTTATTTTCATTTATTTATAGCTTTGATTATCGGATATCGTGCTGATTTTAAATGGAATCCGTCGTCATGTTGTTTGATTGATAATGTATATTATCTATACTGCCTCTGATTTATTGAGCGTAATAACTCTTTGATTTGACGGTTTTTAATAAACGGTGGCCTGTATCGATGAAGTACTGGGTTACCGCTGATTTTTTTAAGTAAGCGAGTTAACAAGCTTTCTTATCTCTGGACATTATTTTGTTTGTCTTGCCGTTTGTCGTGTATATCATATTGTATATTTCATCACATCCCTGACAATCGAATCTGCTTGACTAAGTCCTGAAGATTTTTCTAGTTTTATTCGTAAATCCCTTTTATTAACCAAATCGCACCGTTGACTCTTCAGTTACATCGAAGCATGTTGGAAATAAACATTAAATTAAAAACAATATATTCGAAGCCTTCTTCGACTATACACTTTTCATATTTTAGAGTAAGTGTATTTCATGCAAAAGGGTATTTTATTGGTAATGCCCTCAGACTCCAGAACAGGGACCCGCTGCAGTAAGATTCTCACACTCGTCAAATTATTTAAAACAGTGACTTAAAAAATAACCATCTCACTTCAATGACGAAATGAGTCTCTTCAAAACTTCTATACTTTTGTCCATTTCCATCGTCTTTCTCCTTTCCCAGCCTATACACATAGTGACATTTACTAATGTGTTTGAAAGTTTCTTTTTCATTTGTTTTTTACCACATTAATTATACAGCTATAGGCAATAATTTATTTATTATTACACATGACAAGAAATAAACACAATTTGAGAAAAAACAACAGGTAATTTGATTTGGACATATAATTTTAACGGATCTGTGTTTGTTGCCTTTCATTTGTCGTATCCCCAGTAAACTAGGATTTTGCCTGTATCTCACTGAGGATATTTAGCATGAAAAAATAAATCGATACTTCTTTCCGATTTTTGATTACACAAAAAAACCCCGTTGCACGCTCTCATCAACCTGACAAACAGTGACACTCAACTACAACTGGAAACATCTTGCGAAATTCAACTCCTCACACATTATCACTCCAGAACGACCAAAAATATTCATCCCACAATATACCGCACACAATCATAAGAATAAAAATTAAAACAAATTTAAAACAAAAAAAAAATACATAGAAACACAAATACAAAAACAACCAAAATTAAAGCAACAAGAAGAAACCCACACTCACGAGCTCACATAAATAATGTGCATAACTCTTTTCTGGTCGGTTGTAAGACAATGCCCTATGTGAAGAATTATTGCGGATAAATAAAGTAATAGCATATTGTTTATAGTTAAGACATTAACATTGTGTAGGTTTAAGGGCATTAGAGGCCCTTGAAATTTCTAAGTCAGTACATGGAGGCGAACATCTGGTAAATACGTCTATCCCAAAAATCGCTCCGCTGCTGGCCGAGATCGTCCCATGCCTCCCTCAGCTCTCAGTCCCCAACCCGAATGTCCAAAACGTTAGAAACGTGTATGTCGGTACCAGTTCGAATAGAATTCAGTCTTGTTTGTGCTCCCCTGAAGATGAGGTGAAAGCCTTGAAACCGGTAGGGTTATACCGTTAAAAAAAGTGGAATAAACAGTGTTTGATAAAACAAATTACAAAATAATAGTATTATTGTGCCAACTTCGATATATGGAAGGGAAACGTATTGGTGGAGAAAATTGAATGTTAAATAAATGCCGAAGATATATGCATGCACTGAGAAGGATACATGAGGGGACAATTTGTGACAGAATACGGAATAAAATGATTAGGGATGAATACGAGATTAAGACTGATATTAAGTGAGATCAAAAAGAGTACTCTGGGATGGTTTGGACATGTAAAAAGAATGACTGAAGAATGACTAACGAAAAATATACAGTGTAAATGTGAATGGAAGGTAAGAAAATATCCGCTGCTGGCCAAGATCGTACCATGCCTCCCTCAGCCCTCAGTCCCCAACCGGTAGAAGCGTTTACATCGGTACCAGTTCGAAAAGAATTCAGTATTATTTGTGCTCCCCTGAAGATGAGGTGAAAGCCTTAAAACCGGTAGGGTTATACCGTTACAAAAAGTGGAATAAACAGTGTTTGATAAAACAAATTACAATAAAACATATTTGTTAAGACAACTGTAGAAATCTTACCAAGGGAAAAAGATCTACAAAGAAATTTTTGTAGATCTTTTGATATATGATAGTGACACATTCGGCTTTAGGTGGAGTATAATGTATGTGTGTAGTGTTCATATATAATCATGAATTTTGATAAGACTTCCTAAAGAGGGTGGTCTACAAGTACTTCTTAAAGCTGCACACGCCACCCATATCTGTAACACCAATAAGCAGACCATTCGAGGCCACAGGACCAGTAAGATCTACGAGTATAACATATATCTAATGTAGGTTGATTCATAAGTAACGTCGTATTTTTTCAAGAAAACAAAAAAAATTTTTTCGCATATACTTTATTAATTTAGTTAATTACATAATTTCCATTATTTTAAATGACTTTGTCCCATCTTTTTGTCAATTTTTTAATCCCATTTAAGAAAATTATGATTGGATCAATTGCATGATATTTTGAAAAATGTCTGAGGAATCGTAGGAATTGCACAAGAGAGTTTATAAACAGAGATGGCGAAAGATGTGTGTCGAGACATAAAATCTGACACTTTGTCGTTTCTGCCTACCTCAATAGCGAATCGACGTGATTATATGTATGTAAATAAGGTAACAGAATTGCACATCTTGGATGTACTACGCTCATCAGACCGCTTGTAAATCTGTTTTTTAAAAAGACATTTACATTTCCGATTGTAAATGTACTTTTTTCATTTATTCGTTCTACACGGTCAAATAATCTAAAAGGGCTTTTCATAATTTAACTCAATACATCAGCCTAAATTTTATATACATTACTAATCACTTCATTCCGTATTCTGTCATATATTGTTACTACATATAATATATTCTTCTCAGTGCACGCATTTCTACAGTATTTAATCGGTTCTTTTCACTATTTTTCTATTTCCCTTATTATACATCAAAGTCGATTTCATAGATCAAAGTCAGTTATAAAATGCTGTTGTACACTATCATTCTGGCTGGATAGTGTCTGGTTCGAGTATGTTAGTTTGAGAGGGTTATTGCCTTTGTGTCCTATCGCTACACACCGTTTGATATCCCTCTGGAATCTTCTATTATCTGAGAATACTTTTTAAGTAACATAATTATTTAACATGTTCTAATCTTTCTATACTCACCCATTTATTGCATTCACTTTCCATACTCACCATACATTGTATTCACTTTCTATACTCACCCATACATTGCTTTCACTTTCTATACTCACCCATACATTGTATTCACTTTCTATACTCACCTATATATTGCATTCACCTTCCATACTCCCCCATACATTGCATTCACTTTCTATACTCACCCATACATTGCATTCACCTTCCATACTCACCCATACATTGCATTCACTTTATATACTCACCCATACATTGCATTCACCTTCCATACTCACCCATACATTGTATTTACTTTCTATACTCACCCATATATTGCATTCACCTTCCATACACATCCATATATTGCATTCACTTTCCATACTCACCCGTACAACGCATTCACTTTCCATATTCACCCGTACATTGCATTCACTTTCCATACTCACCCGTACATTGTATTCACTTTCAATACTCACCAGTACATTACATTCACTTTCCATACTCACACGTACATTGCATTCACTTTCCATATTCTCCCGTACATTGCATTCATTTTCAATACTCAACCGTACATTGCATTCACTTTCCATACTCACCCGTACATTGCATTCACTTTCAATACTCACCCATACATTGCATTCACTTTCCATACTCACCCATATATTGCATTCACTTTCCATACTCATCCATACATTGCATTAACTTTCCATTCTCACCCAAACATTGCATTCACTTTCCATTCTCATCCGTACATTGCATTCACTTTCCATATTCACCCATACATTGCATTCACTTTCCATACTCACCCGTACATTGCATTCACTTTCCATACTCACCCATATATTGCATTCACTTTCCATACTCATCCATACATTGCATTCACTTTCCATTCTCACCCAAACATTGCATTCACTTTCCATTCTCATCCGTACATTGCATTCACTTTCCATATTCACCCATACATTGCATTCACTTTCCATACTCACCCGTACATTGCATTCACTTTCAATACTCACTCATACATTGCATTCACTTTCCATACTCATCCGTACATTGCATTCACTTTCCATACTCATCCATACATTGCATTAACTTTCCATTCTCACCCAAACATTGCATTCACTTTCCATTCTCATCCGTACATTGCATTCACTTTCCATATTCACCCATACATTGCATTCACTTTCCATACTCACCCATACATTGCATTCACTTTTCCTTTTACACTTTTCTATCACCATGACTTTGCGTTTCGTAACATTCATCATAAGATCTTAAGATTGTCAAGATACTGAATACAAAGGGAAACAGAAAAGGACACGTCCAGGCATATTTCCAATAACTTTACTGTAGAAACACACTGAACCGTGTGTAGCCAGCTTAAGGATGGCCAAGGATGACGTAGGAAGGCTAAGTGTGATGAAGAGGGCAGAGGATGGGAAAGAAGGACAAAGGACGACGATGTTACGAACGGATCCTGTTCAGAATGAGTATTGTTAATGTTTTTCAATTTTCAATGTCGTCACCGTTATAGAAATTTCGATTTATTCTCTCCGTTTCATTGTTGAATCAATGATGAAGCAAACGGTGGCCGTTACAAAATTTTACGTAACGCTTATGACAATGTGAAAAGGTTTGAATAATTTATAATACCATATAATAATAATGAATTCCTTTTCAAAACATACTTCTAACTTAGTACGATTTATTTCTTTAGTTTTCCTTCATCTTACTTAATACATCAGCCATAATTTAACACGCATCTCTAATAACTCCATGTCGTATTCTATCATACATTGTCATATTTCTGTCATACTCCATTTCGTATTCTATCATACATTGTCATATTTCTGTCATACACCATTTCGTATTCTATCATACATTGTCATATTTCTCTCATTGCACGCATTTCTATAGCATTTAATTGATTTCTTTCAATATTTTTTCACATGCACGTTTTTTTATAACACTTTCATTGTATACAGTACAAGCTCTGGAATGTTTTGACATGTGGCAATCTCTAACGACCGGCCAGAAAGGTCTTTGAACAGCCTGAAGTGAAACACCGACTGGAACCTTTTTTAAATATCCAGGTCCCAACTGGTCTCGTATTCGATTGGAAAACAAGCGCCTTACCCACCAGGTTACGGAGCCGTCGTTGTATTTGTAAAATTTAAATTAAATATGTTTTTTTAATTTTCCGTATCTTTTAATCAAAAATAGTTTATCACCATGATCCTATATTGGTAACAGTTAGAAAATGTCTTGACTTCATTTTAAAGCTATTAAACAGATATTTCTATTCTGCTCCGTGTATACACTTTGATATGCTTATTCTCATATTACAAAGTCTGTTCATCTCCCTCTTCCTGAATTTGATTTGTTTGATAATTCCACAATGTCCTAGGTCTAGCCCTAGGTTTCGTTGACTCCTAGTTCTATATGGACGAACCATCTTAATGCTCCTTTCCTAATCACTGCATATTATTTCAAATATATGTTTGTAGTAATCGAAAGTAACCATTAAATAGTTAGTGCATTGTCAAGTATTAACCCAAATAGCGAGATTCAGGCCGTTTGTGAGTCACTCACAGAAAAATATCTAAGAAATCAAAACAATCTAAAAATAATTTAAGAAATGACAATTGTTGTATTTTTAAGTGAAACTTATATTGGCGCGGTAGGACAAATTGGCCTGAACGTCACGAAAAGTGAAACGGTGTCTTATATTATTATTAAATTATTATTCATTATTATGAAATACTTTATTTAATTATAAATTATTTTAATATTAACAATTAATAATAATTAATATTATTTTAATAGTATAAAGTGTATTATATAATTATTATAATTATTATTTATTATTAAAATTATAATTATTAATTATTAAAAAAATATATATTTTTTGGTTTTATATTAATAACCTCGTATTTAACATTTATTAATTTTACTTTACATTAAATTATTTAATTTTATTTAATAGTTATTTTAATATTTATTTAATATGTAATTTATATATAATTATAATAATATATATATGTTATGATAATTTTAATAATTATATTGTTTCTATATTATAATTAAATATAATATAATTCCTTAATAATATTATTAATAATATAATAAAAATAATATAATAATAAATAAGTAATTAAATGATTATTTAAAAATAATTAATTTAATAATGAATAATAACATAAAAAATTTAATATGAATAATGTTAAAAAATATAAATTTAATATTATTAAGTGTATTATATTATTATTTAAATAATTTTATAATATTAAAATTATTTTTAAATTTTTTTTTAACTAACCAAGAGAGATTTTCTTGAATTAAATTCCACATACTCAGTTGTTATTTAATTAAGAGATATTTCTTGAATTAAATTGCACATAAGCATTTCCTAGTACTTAAAAAAATCGTTAGCAAATGGAAAAAAGCCATGCATAAAATCAACTTTTCCTAAGAGCTAAGAAGTTCCACTTCCACCGCGCGAGAGTCTCACACATCTGTTTTTCTTTTCTTATTATTACCACGAATCGCCTACCGTCGAACAATAAGACGCATCTCATTCTTAAGTCGATTATTCTAAGAAAAAAAGGACGTTTAATGGTCCGAAAAATACGGTTCTAGAATTATAAATAAATCATTTTTAAGATATCAAAATGTGTACTTAACATTTGTGTAAAGTAAACATTTACCCATAAAAATTCCATTACGAACAAATTTTGTGCATACTATATTTCAAGTATTCAACGTTTTCAAATCCGCAATTTGCATTTTCCCATAGAAACAGTAAGTGATGATTTATGTAAAAAATATTCCATTTGAATGTTGTTTCATTTGTTCAGCTTTTATCTGATTGCATTGTCACGGAATATTAAAATAGTGGCCTTTTATTCTATGTACTAATATTTTGTGTACATGGAATAAAAAGAAATATCTACTCGTAGTTAGAATAACACTTTTATAAAGCACTAAAACATTTAATTGTTTCATTTAAATAAAATTTTACATACTAAATTTTTTGTTTGAAAATATTCTTTGAAAATACTAATAATTTTTTTTATTTTCATTTATCATTTACAGTATACTTTTTGCAGTTCTACAACGTAAAATTTATTGTTAGAATCATTATGAAGCTCTACGAAATGGAATTCCACAAAGTGAGGTTTATCGTATCATGATGGAGGTAAAAACATTGAGCTTTAATGAAAGCATCATTTTGGTTTCATATAATGAAGTTTATCGTATCATTATGGAGTTTCACAAAGTGAGATATATCGTTTGTATGATAACGGAGTTTCACAAGACAGTTTTATCGTATCATTATGGAGATCTACAAAAAGACGTTTGTGATATCATTATTGTGTTCCACAGAGGCAGAAAAGTGTATGGTTTCATT
Source organism: Odontocerum albicorne (assembly GCA_949825065.1). Lineage (NCBI taxonomy): Eukaryota > Metazoa > Arthropoda > Insecta > Trichoptera > Odontoceridae > Odontocerum > Odontocerum albicorne. The sequence continues at coordinate 52,343,453 of OX463842.1, read as the reverse complement.
AGAAAATTCCACAAAGAGAGGTTTTTCTTAAGTACCATTACGGAGCCCCACAAAGCGAAGTTTACCGTAAGTATAATTATGGATTTCCACGAGATAGGTTTATCATATCATTATTGCGTTCCACAAAGAGAGGTTTATTGTAAGTATCATTATAGAGTTTCACAAACAGACGTTTATCAAATCATTATTGCGTTTCACAAAAATAAATTTACCTTATCATTTTGGAGTAATACAAAGTGACGTTGACAAAGTATCATTATGAATTTCCACAAAGGGAGGTTCATTGAAAGTATCATTATGGATTTCCTTAAAGTGAGGTTTATCGTAAGTATCATTATGGAGTTCCACAAAGTGAAACTCGAAACTAAGAAATGTTTATTAATGTTGGTCGAAAAAATGTTTTTGAAAAGTTCTTGTTTTTGAAAGTCATTCAGGAATGAAGGTAAAAAAATTATAATTCATAGTTGAAAAGGGTAAAAAAATTAAATAGTTTATTGAATTTCACTACGTGGGAAGTACGTTTTTAGAAATTGTGAGTTGAGAAAGATATTAAAATGCGTGTTGCTTGAACAAACAGGGTCAACAGTGCACTTAGCGCTATTTTTGCCATTGAGTTAATCGCAAAATTAAAAAAAAAACTGAGTATCCAAAGTGTTTCGCTAGTGCCATTCTTAATGTTTAAAAGCGAAGCCAGGACATAGAAATATAGACAAATTATTTATCTTTGGATCATTAGACCACAAACGGTTCCCGTGAAACATTACTCTCATAACAATCCGAGATCATTTCATTAAAATAGAGCTCCGGGATAGAAGGTAGAAACACACGTTGTAGTGGTAAAGATTTTTTAATGGTAAAGAAACACGCGTTGTAATGGTAAAGATTTTGTAGTGGTAAAGAAACACGCGTTGTAGTGGTAAAGACACACGCGTTGTACTGGTAACTATTTTACAAAGTATTTTTGTTAACTACAATAAAATTTCTCGTTTAAGTTTGTTTACTATTCACATTGAAATAAAACCCACTTGTAAATTTGTATGAAAAATCAATACGACACATAAATTATTCAAACATATTTTACTTTAGAATAAAAATGAATTATTTCCTCTTTTATTTCCATTCCATTGTATTATTGGTCACACAGCTATTCCATATTGAATTAGTTTTTTTAGATATTGAATTAAACGCTTAGCGACTATCCGAATAAACGACTTCCTTTGTTCTGTTCTGAGTTCTGGTCTATATAACATATATTCTGTGTTCTGTTCTATGTATTCCGAGCTCTGTTCCAGAGGGTCTAGAGAGGGTTTTGATTTATTCCGCGAGTGAAACGTTACAGGCGTATATCACACACATGGACCCTTATCTTCTGCGATTGAATTAATTATTGTGAGCAGCCAAAATACTCGAAAATAGTTTCACGAGCCCTTGTGCGTAAGGGACAGAGTTGTATACGATCGAAACTTTGCAAGTTGTTATGAAATTGAGGACATGGTTGGAAGAACATCCTTACACCAAAAATATGTATTGAAAGCAGGACTAAAACTGTATTGAAATAAATACTAAGAAATATTAGATGGCTGAATTGAATCGTTGATTTGAAATAGTGAACAACCAACGAGGAATATAAACGAACATAAGTAAAACAAATGTTCCTATCGAGGAATTATTCATGACTCATGTAGTTAGTTACTCGTTCAAGGATTATGAAGAGTTCAACAAGGCTATGTACTAAGTCGTTCTTATTTCAAGGAATGGAGGATGTGAAGCAGATATTTAAAAACGAATTGGAATATTAAAATCAACTTTGACGAAGATAAGTCGGTCTGTAGTTAGTTGGTAGTATGAACCGACTGAAAGCATTCGAAATGTGGATGCACCGGAGAATGCTACGGATACCCTGGACGTATATGGTCAGCAACACAAGGGTTCTTCAAAGAGCCAAAGTTGATAAAGAGAGCAATATTTGCATTATGTCTGTCTATTGTCAACTATGGCAACTTTTGCAAGTTTGAAATGTTTTAAACATATTGGGATTCAAGTTATCTTTGAACAATCAAAACATAATTTTTTTTTCTCTCAATAATAGTGGGTCCCTAGGTGACGATAGTGTTATTATATGGTCCCTAGTGTTATTACATGGTGTGGAATCATAGACCCTCAAAGTTGGTAGTATGAACCGACTGAAAGCATTCGAAATGTGGATACATCGAAGAATGCTACGGATTAGAGAGTTGCTGACTAATATTGAAATCCGAAAGGTTTCCTATTTGGGTCATGTACTTTGAGGAGAAAAATACAAATTACTGCGCCTGATCATCCAAGGCAAAATAGAGGATCGAATAGGTGTTGGCAGGGGAAAAATCTCCTGGCTACGCAATATACGTGATTGGACTGGTATAATGAGCGTCGGAGATCTTTTTCGGGCTGCCGGGGACAAAGATGCCTACTCTTAGGTGATTTTCAACGTTGGGGGGACCTGATATGACACTGGGAAGAAGAAGAAGTCGGTATGTATCAAAATCAGTCTAGTACTCGTAAACTCTCTTTACCATTGTACGTAATAGACACATAGACGATGAGAAAGAAACATTATAGATTCCTTAGCAATTTAGTTCTGGATGAGGGTGCTCTATATTTATAGACCACGAGACGCATCAAAGTCTTCATTATCCAAGAATGAAACATTACCAAAAGGCTTTCAATGACACACTAGAAAATATTTTTACTTACACTGGATATGTTAGAAAAAATAACGCAAGTGTAGATACGCTGAAGATTACGCGAACAGATGAGGAAAGACGAGCTAGATAAAATTGTGTCATAACATGGACGGATCAAATATAGATAATGACAGGATTATTTTTAAACGTTGCATTCAACATGCTCCAGGACCAAAAAAATAAATCACGTGCGTATAAATATTATGGTATATATGAACAAGATGAATACATAAATATTATCATGCCATTTTTTTCTGCAGGGGTAAGCAGAGAGTACAGAGCGCCAGAGTTTCCTATTCAAATATATTTTACTTATTCCACATCCATACACCTTTTCATGGAACTCGATCGAATTCTATTACTTTTTACTTTTCTTTCTTTCAAAATATCATTTACTTTATCCTTTCGCACTTCCTTTGGTTTTCATTAACTATGCCTTCCACTCACATTTGCACCAAATATTTTTTTTGTAAATCTTTTCCATTAATTTGTGAGGTCATTGATCAATAATGAAATCCTGAAATTTGTGTCAGTGTGTTAAAATTTATGTGTCTTTTTTTGTTTTAATTTAAATTTTTATTCTTATGATTGTGTGCGGTATATTGTGGGATGAATATTTTTGGTCTTTCTGGAGTGATGATGTGTGAGGAGTTGAATTTCGCAAGATGTTTTCAGTTGTAGTTGAGTGTCACTGTTTGTCAGGTTGATGAGAACGTGCGACGGGGTTTTGTTTTTGTGTAATCAAAAATCGGAAAGAAGTATCGATTTATTTTTTCATGCCAAATATCCTCAGTGATATAAAGGCAAAAGCCTAGTTTACTGGGGATACGACAAATGAAAGGCAACAAACCCAGATCCATTAAAATTGTATGTCCAAATCAAATTACCTGTTGTTTTTTCGCAAATTGTGTATATTTCTTGTCATGTGTAATAATAAATAAAAGAAATATGTTTTAGAACATTAAACCTTAAAAACAAACTTTAAACATGTATTTTAGAAAATTAAATCTTTTTTGATATAACTTAGATTTCAAAGTAAAAAGGTTTAAAATAAATATGTATCATATTAAATAATCAAATAACATATTATTATTTTGTCGAAAGAATTAACTTCATTACCAAAGAAAATTCAATCTGCTTAAACATACACGTATGTTGTATTACACATTTGTTGTACATAGAACAAGAGGTAACGCACTGTGCGGAAGGTAGTCGGTTCGAACCACGTGCTGTGCCACTCCCCTCTCGAACGAAACAGGCATTTTTTCCACCTAGTTTTCGGTGGTATAACGATAAGCATGACTTCAATAAAACCTATACTTTCAAAAACAGAAAAAAAAACCGATGTGCTTCGATCGTCTCATTTCTATGTGCTGCTGGATCCAGTACAGTGGTGGTAATTTGCCGGTGTGCAACGACTTACTTAAAATGAAAACTATAGGACAGCTACGCTTTCCAATTGAATTGACGTTAGAATGGTGAGGGAATCCTCGACTAAGAGGCCAAGCAACGAACGAACGACATAGTACAATTCAACGATTTATTGTGATATGCGATAATATGCAATGTACGAGTATTATTTATGGTTAAGGCATTAACATTGCTGAGGTTAAAAGACATTGTTATTTGTTTTATCAAACACTGTTTATTCCACTTTTTGTAACGGTATAACCCTACCGTTTTCAAGGCTTTCACCTCATCATCAGGAGTCTTATTTGCGCTCCCCTGATGAGGAAGTGAAAGCCTTGAAACCGGTACGGTTATACCGTTACAAAAAGTGAAATAAACAGTGTTTGATAAAACAAATTACAATGTGCAATGTAATAATATTTTTCAAATACAGAACGATGGGAAAGATGCCTTAAGAAAAACACGACAATATGTTTTTCAAATTTAGTATGACCATGAATCGATCCCGTAACCCCTGCGCTGGAAAAAATACATCAGGAGTCTTGTTTGCGCTCCCCTGATGAGGAAGTGAAAGCCTTGAAACCGGTACGGTTATACCGTTACAAAAAGTGAAATAAACAGTGTTTGATAAAACAAATTACAATGTGCAATGTAATAATATTTTTCAAATACAGAACGATGGGAAAGATGCCTTAAGAAAAACACGACAATATGTTTTTCAAATTTAGTATGACCATGAATCGATCCCGTAACCCCTGCGCTGGAAAAAATACGTCGTACCAACTAAACCATGGAGGTTGTATTTAAATTTATCAAAACTTATTGTAAATTTTTACGCTTTAAATGATAAAACTACTTTATGGACGTTAGGTTGTTCTCCCATCGACTACCTCAATTGGTATTTCCCCAACAAAGCGCCCACTAACCTGGTTGAAGTTTCATAGCTCTCGCCCCACAAAATGACAGTCGAATTTTGAAATGAAAAATGTTGAGTTGGCAGTTTTGGCTCCTGACAGGAATAAAAATCCCGCCCAGCGACGCTAACTCATGCCGTGTCAAGGGAGGTGCTTACTTTTTCTTTATTTTGACACAATATATACTAAGGATACGTAAAACGTTTAAATTTTTAATAAAACTAGGTTTTTTTTATTTTTTTTATTTCATACATACTTAACATCACGCCATGTTTCCTTTGGGGAACGCAAAGAGGATAGAACGCTAGATTTTTACTTAAACGACACACATCTATTGCATCTTCTTTATAAATACATAATGGGTTTTACACATAGATTAGGACTGATGGCGTCTCAATGGCTAGACGTGTGAGAAACAGTCAGTGAGCTGCGAACATGCGTTAACATGACCATGCTCAGCAGGGTTCACATGTCTGTGACATTTGCGGGAGGGAGTGCGTATCTAGGATTGGATTGTTTTCTCACAGAAGATCACATGATCGACGTGGAAGAATGGTTCAAGATTGACGTTGGAGTGGCGAGGTGATTCTCGACTACGAAGCCTAGCAACGACGATGATACATACACAATCTCATATACCTCATACGATATTTGAGTTTTAAAATTTACTTCTTTCAAAATATCATATATTTTATACAGCTACACTTTTTCTTGCCTTTTTTACCAAACCTTCCACTCACATATATAATTTGTTTTGTTAGTATTTATTTATTCATTCATTATCCATGCCCCAACCGTATCAGAATGCTCTTCAGCTTATTCAATACATTAACCTTAACTTCGCATTCATCCCTTATTTTGCCATTTAACAATAAAGTTTATTTTTCAAACACCTCATTACATAACGCTCAATTTAGCAGGTTTATTGACAAAGTCAATCTTTTCCAATCGACCAGAAAATAGTTTAACTACAATAGTTTTGAAGTGAAACTTCTGTAGGGGCGCGGTAGGGCACATTGGCCTGAACGTCACGAAAAGTGAAACGGTGTATTATATCATTATTTTATTATTATTCAATTATTAGTTATTATTATTAAATATTTTATTTATTATTAAACTATTATTGTTTTTTTAATATTAATAATTATTTATTATTAATAATAATTAATATTATTTTAATATAATTAAGTGTATCATATTATTATTAAAATTTATTATTAAAAACAAAAAAATATGTTATATATTTTTCGTTATATATTATTTTTATATTAATATATTTAATATTTATTAATTTTTCTTTATATTAAATTATTTTATTTAATATTTATTTCAATATTTATTTAATACATAATTTTTAATAAATATGTAATAATAATAATGTATGCGTATTATTATAATGTTAATATTTTTTTATTTAATTAAGAGAGGTTTTCTTGAATTAAATTCCACATAACCATTTCCTAATCCTAAAACAAGAATAATAAAATCGTTAACAATTGGAAAAAAAAACAATGCATAAAATCAACTTTTCCTAGGAGCTAAGAAGTTTCACTTCTACCGCGCGAGAGTCTCACTCATCTGTTTTTTTTTCCAGTGTTATGTGAAAGATTTATATAAGAGCTTTATATAAAGAAAATAAAATGATTAAAGGCAGTATTGAGAGATAAAAATAAGACAGGAATTATTTTACAATATAAATGTTACAAATATAACAACCCGTTTCATCTGCGGCTAGGATACAAAAGGCAATATTGGAAAAAGGTTATAAAACGGAAACCTTTGATTAGTCGCTGTTAAAAGCAGGGCAATGGCAGATAATACTAATAAACGACTTGTTCTAGATCCCGCTACAAAATATTATGTGCATATATAAACACATACCATCCAGCCGTTACCCTGTTTGGATAGGCAGATAGGAAAGAGCGCCATCCTTTTATATCTCGACACACGTTCTTATCCTCTTCTACATCCATACAAATTATACGAGTTCTCTGGTATTTTAAGGTTTTTTTGTAGAATATAATTCACTTGGTACAACAATACACTTCTTGGTCTTTCTCTCACGTGCCTTTTTTGTACTATACCTCTGTTTTGTAAGTCTTTCTTCTTTCATTCGTTCCACATACCCAAACAATCTCAACGTATTCATCTTCCTCAACACATCAGTCTTAAGCTCTGTATTTTGTCATACATTGTCACTACACGTATTATTTTCAATGCACGCATTTCTATAGCATTATTCAGTTTTTCTGTCTATTCCACGTCCACGTTTTGGGAGTGAAACTCCCACTCTCATTCATCAAAGTTATCACCAAAATACCATTGCGGACTTAGCGAATTTCGATACTATCTGGTTCGAGTTTATATGTTAAGTGCCCCATTTACTTCATTTCCTATTTCCACATGCCGTTTGATATCCCTCTTAACCCTTCCATCATCTGTACCCAAACAGCAAAATTTCATAAATTGGTGAAATATTATATTAAATTTATTCTTAAATTTTATAAATAAATAAATCCAACAACATCGCATGCGTGATTGAATTTATTTTTTAAGCATTTCACTGTCCAACAATTTTTGTGAGATTATTTCCAGATGCAATATTTTCCAATCGACCAGACAAACGTTCATAAAAAAAATTACATGATTGCCAAAATTATTCAAATCAATATTTATTTGTACAAAATTTATTGAAAAATAAATATAATAAAAATAAAAGGGTGATATCAATTAAAGGAAGGGATGGTAGAGAGGAAAGGAAAATCGGAAATGAAACACGTTACATTACTAACTAGAAATTCAGATTTTTGGTCGCTTTTTAAAATATACCAATGACGAAGCGAGTCTAACCTTAGTTGGTAACTAGAAGCCAAGTCTCACTGCATGGGCAGTGAAGGACGACTTTAAAAATTAGAGTTGTCAACTTGGAAATCCAATTAATCTTTACTGCTTGAGCGTAGGACAAGTGCTGAATATTTTCTGTGAGATACGAGGTGGTGGCAGGACTGTTAAAGATGTATCACCACATTTAGTTTAACGGCACTAATGTAGAAAATGCGGATTTGGAGATATTTGGTGTATATTTCTTATTTTTATTCCTTAAAAAAGTATCCACTTAAGATCTTTTTTTATTTTTTGTGTTTTACATGTTGGGAATTTGAATTGCTACATTAAGAAAGGGTTTAAATGAGTATTTTGCAACACAATGATTAACCAAATGGCGAGCGACACAACCAAGTTACTCTTAAATGTTTCGTTTTAATTTTCATTAGGCTTTTTCTTTTCTCCATCTCTCTGTTATCTTTTGAAATTCTCTTTAATGTTCATCTCGTTTTTATAGTAAGAATTTATTAATCTTTTATTTTCAATAAAAACTTACTGGTCTAGGTAAGTATATCTTTAATTATTATAATGTGTGCGGATTGCTGTATGCTGACAATATTTTAATTAGTATAATGGTGGGGATTGCTGTATGCTGGCAATATTTTAATTAGTATAATGTGTGCGGATTGCTGTATGCTGACAATATTTAAATAAGTATAATGTGTGCGGATTGCTGTATGCTGACGATATTTTAATTAGTATAATGTGTGCGGATTGCTGTATGCTGACAATATTTTAATTAGTATAATGTGTGCGGATTGCTGTATGCTGACGATATTTAAATAAGTATAATGTGTGCGGATTGCTGTATGCTGACGATATTTTAATTAGTATAAAGTGTGCGGATTGCTGTATGCTGACGATATTTAAATAAGTATAATGTGTGCGGATTGCTGTATGCTGACGATATTTTAATTAGTATTAAATGTGCGGATTGCTGTATGCTGACGATATTTTAATTAGTATAATGTGTGCGGATTGCTGTATGCTGACGATATTTAAATAAGTATAATGTGTGCGGATTGCTGTATGCTGACGATATTTTAATTAGTATAAAGTGTGCGGATTGCTGTATGCTAACGATATTTAAATAAGTATAATGTGTGCGGATTGCTGTATGCTGACGATACTTTAATTAGTATAAAGTGTGCGGATTGCTGTATGCTGACGATATTTTAATTAGTATAATGTGTGCGGATTGATGTATGCTGACGATATTGAAACTAGTGTAATGTGTGCGGATTACTTACTGGTCTAGATAAGTTTTTGTTTAATTAGTATAATGTGTGCGGATTGCTGTATGCTGACGATATTTTAATTAGTATAATGTGTGCGGATTGCTGTATGCTGACGATATTTACATTAGTATAATGTGTGCGGATTGATGTATGCTGACGATATTGAAACTAGTGTAATGTGTGCGGATTACTTACTGGTCTAGATAAGTTTTTGTTTAATTAGTATAATGTGTGCGGATTGCTGTATGCTGACGATATTTTAATTAGTATAATGTGTGCGGATTGCTGTATGCTGACGATATTTACATTAGTATAATGTGTGCGGATTGCTGTATGCTGACGATATTTCAATAAGTATAATGTGTGCGGATTGCTGTATGCTGACAATATTTTAATTAGTATAATGTGTGCGGATTGCTGTATGCTGACGATATTTTAATTAGTATAATATGTGCGGATTGCTGTATGCTGACGTTATTTTAATTAGTAAAATGTGTGCGGATTGCTGTATGCTGACGATATTTCAATTAGTATAATGTGTGCGGATTGCTGTATGCTGACGATATTTTTATAAGTATAATGTGTGCGGATTGCTGTATGCTAACGATATTTTAATTATTGTAGTATATTGTAGTATAGTTGGATCAAATTTGTGAGCTGTCACAGGACTCATCCTAGAATTTCTTAACTAAAACTCCTCTATAATTCGTATGCAAATACTTGGAAATAAGATTTGCAACAATTTAGATATTTTTGATATAAATACGAGTATACTATATACTCGTATAGTATTCGCCAGAATATTAACAATATTTAGAAATACGAGTACATACTAAGTTCGTGCTCTCCTTTATTAATATAAATAACCTAGTAAAAACAAAACATTAAGGTCAATACTTTACCTCTGGAGTTGAGTAACCCTACATCAACATGTGGAAGGTTTCGATTCTGCGAAGCAACTTGCATCTCGTTCTACAAGTGAGCCCATGTGTTTTCTATATCTCAAGATATATCCATAAAATTAAAAAAAAATCCAATTCTTGTTCTATGCAAGCGTTGTTGTTCTTGTTCTTTGCAAGCGTTGTTGTTCTTGCTCTATGCAAGCGTTGTTGTTGCAAGAAAATAAATCTAAGCTCTTTACCACTATAAAATAAGTCTTCGATAATTACGTAAGTCTGCTTGGTGAAGTTTGGTAATATTTTGTGGATTTTAAACAATGACTGTATCATAATTTATTATTACTACTTCTTTTTGTACCTCCATGCTAGTTTAAGATAAAGTTTTGTATTTTTTGTCAATAATTTTAAGTACTTGTATAACTTGTCATATGTTCATTTGTATATAAAATACACTGTTATGTCGTAAATAAAATAAAAATAAATAAATATGTTCTCGGGCTGATGACGTCTCAGCGGCTAGACGTGTGAGAAACAGTCAGCGTGCTGCAAACATACGTTGGCATAGCCGGGCGGCTCAGCAGGGTTCACATGTCTGTGGCATTTGCGGGAGACAGTGCCCATCTAGGATCAGGCGGTTTTCTCACAGAAGATCGCATGATCGACGTGGAGGAACGGTTCAAGATTGAAATTGGAGTGGCGAGGGGATTCTGGACTATGAGGCCCGGCAACGACGGCGACGAGAGGAAATACTGATGATGATGTTGATGATGCTGTGTATCAATACACCATGCATATGACTAATATGTGAAAGGGGTTTTGATCAATTCTAATGGGGATTCTACAAATATTTCCTACTCTATTATTTCTTATACAAACCTTTCCAACTAGTATTCTCAAAAACTGATAAACCTTCTTAAGTATTTAATAAAAAAAATTGATTAACATTGACTTAAATTAGGAGTCTCCAAACTACGGCCCGCGGGCCAACACCAGCCCGCGAGCACCACCAATCCGACCCGCGGTTGCGGGCCGAATATGCCCGGCATCTGGCCTGTCATAGTTTATTTTGATTACAATGTAAGTAAATCATACAGAATAGTAATCAGATGTTTTTATTTAACGACCAATTAAGAAACACCATAACTGAAATATATAATGAAATTGAACATTTTAACTGTAATTAATGATATGAGAATTATCCTAAAAACTTACAATAAGTTATATACATAGGTAATTCGGATCGGAGTCCACCCGCGAACCCTGCGCCATAGATATCTCACTCACCGGCTAGTCCCGATACGTAAATTTTCCCGTAATTCAAAACTACAGTATGTTGGTATGATGAGCTAGCTATATCTTGGCCCTTGGGACTTAGTGGAGGAGTCAGTGAGGCCCTTAGGCTAAACAGTTTGGAGACTCCTGACTTAAATGAACCTTTGTTAACTTAGGTAGCAAAGGGATATGCGGAGTCCTTCCACCCGCCCCCAAAATACATTAAAATTAATATGAATTGATGCATTGCACGGGCTAAGATGTGCAACTTTAAGCATTTGAGGTGGCTTGTTATGTTTGCTGCCTGTATGCATGCTCCATAATGTGATCTAAACATGAATTAATTAATATGCTGAGAGCTTGGCAGTTTCTCTGAAAGGAAAACTTTCGAGTTAATATTGTTACATTAAATATACTCGTATGTTAAAACACTTTTTAATTCATTTAAGCAATATTGTTACATTAAACATGTGTTTTAAACAATATTGTTACATCAGTTTAAATAATATTCAAATTTAAACATTAATTTAAACAATATTGTTACATTAAATATATGTTTAAATATGTTGCTTATAGTTAAGGCATTAACGTTGTGGAGGTTTAAAGACATTCTAATTTATTTTTATCAAACACTGTTTATTCCACTTTTTTGTAACAGTATAACCCTACCGGTTTCAAGGCTTTCATCTCATCTTCAGGGGAGCACAAACAATACTAAATTCTGTTCGAACTGGTACCGATATACACGCTTCAACGGTTAGGGGCTGAGGGGTGAGGGAGGCATGGGACGATTTCGGCCAAGAGCAGAGAGATTTTTGGGATATAACGGTTCACCAGATGTTTGGATCGGTGTTTAAATACTTTTAAATACGTTTAATTTATTTATTTAATAAAAAACAGTCGATTTCATACGTTAATACACATTTAAATTAATTTTGAATTATAAATGTGCATGAATAAAATAAATATGTTACAAAGTAAATGAATTAAAACATTTATGTGATTCATAACAAAAAAACTCAGAAGAAGTACACACATGCTACCATATATAGTAGACAAGCACACAGCGGCCCGTGGTCTAGGTCTGTATCCGGGACGGAGCTATACTCGTACAGGAGAATTCTCTAAAACATTCTTGGGCTATATCTGCACGGGAGAGTTCTCAAAAATAACAAAATACGCACAGTTAATATGTTTAGTAAAACAATTATCTCGCATAATTTATACACTTGATTCACATAAAAAAACTCCTCAATCATAATAATCGTAACTTTAATTATGTTATGAATAAAATAGCAATAAATAATTTGCAAAAATAAATGGATAAAAACCGACACGTATATCCACGTATAACACGTATAGCATACTCCTGTGTATACCAAACATTAAGTTAGCTACTACTAGTATAACCACAGCTTTAAATTAAATTAGGTTCTAGCGTACTCCTGTATATACCATACATTATGTTAGATACTAGTAGTATAACCACAACTTTACATTAAATTAGGTACTAGCGTACTCCTGTGTATACCATACATTAAGTTAGCTACTAGTAGTATAACCACAGCGTTACATATAATCAGGTACTAGCGTACTCCTGCTTATACCATACATTAAGTAAGCTACTTGTAGTATAACCACAACTTTATATTAAATTAGGTACTAGCGTACTCCTGTGTTTACCATACATTAAGTTAGCTACTTGTAGTATACCCCCAACTTTACATTAAATTAGGTACACTACTCTGCACAATTAAACATCAAATTAGGTACTTGTACCCCACTCTGCACAACTATACATAGAATAAGCTTCTTGCAGACTATTGTGCACGACTATACATCAAATTAGTTACAATTACTCTACGAGCATCAGTAGCAATGGAAATCTGTATGATGAAACCTTGAGACAGGTCAATAAGGCGGCTGCAATATCGGGATGCCTAAGAACACCGGTGTGGAATAATAAACACATGAGGATAGAAAGTAAAGTCAGAATTTACAAGACATGTGTGAGACAAAGACCAGAGCAGACACATCTAGAACAAAACCTCTCCTGAGAACCTCGGAAATGAAAACACATGAGATGTATAACCGGAAACACACTAAGAGATACAATCAGAAACACCGAAATAAGGAGGAAGTGTAGTACGGAAGACATCGTCAGGTGGGGAAGACAACGAAGACGATACTGGAACGAACATGTAAATAGAATGCAAGACGATAGACTTCCACGTGTCGCCCTTCAAGGGAACCCAGCCGGAAGAAGATTACCGGGAAATCAGGAATATAGGAAGAGGAAGAATGTAGGAAGAGGAATAAGAAGAAGAAGACTCTACGATTACACATTTCGTCAGCTACTTAAACACTTTTGTGCATAACAATTCATCAAATTAGCTTTACCACAATTCTACATGATTATGTATTCAGCTATTTGGACAACAATACATCCACTTAGCAACCAGTATACTACTGGAAATGATTATACATTCAGCTACTTGCACACAACTGTGCACAACCATACATCAAATCAGCTACATGATTATACAGTCTGCTACTTACACACTATTGTGCACAACCATACACCAAATTAGGTACTAGTGCACTACTGTGCACGACCTTGCATTAAATTAGATACTAGCACACAATTGGGCCATTATTAATGTGCACAATTATTCGAGTACAATCAGTTAGCTAATTGTACACTGTTGTGTACTACTATACATCAAATAAGGTAATATCACACTACTGTGCGCGATTATACAAGTACAATCAGTTAGCTAATTGCACACTGTTGTGTAAAACTATACATCAAATAAGGTAATATCACACTACTGTGCGCGATTATACGAGTACAATCAGTTAGCTAATTGCACATTGTTGTGTATAACTTTGCATCCAATAAGGTAATATCACACTACCGTGCACAATTATACGAGTATTATCAGTTAGCTAATTGCACACTGTTGTGTACAACTATACATCAAATAAGGTAATATCACACTACTGTGCACGATTATACGAGTACAAGCAGTTAGTTTATTGCACACTATTGTGTACAACTATACATCAAATAAGGTAATATCACACTACTATGCACGATTATACATCAAATAAGTCACAAATATACTATTTTTCACAACCATATATTAAATTAGGTATAAACACACTAGTCTAGATGATCGCACATTGAATTTGGCCCTAGCACACTTCTTTACATGATCAAACATGAAATAACGTACTACCATGGTATTGTACACAACCATTGAATAAATAATGCACAATTGTGTCCGATAAAATATTGAATTTGATACTGGCGAACTATTGTGTATACCCAACATCAAATTTGGTACAATCACATTAATGTGCTTCATCAAACATCCAATTATGTACTTGTACGCTACTTTGTACAATATTTTTTGATGCCTGTGATTTATTTATTAACAAAAACAGTCCTAAGTACGTCGTTTCTCACAGTAACACGTACCACTTGTAGAGAGGGGGAGAAAGGGTTCTTGAATAATTTCTAGAAACAGGAATACACGAACGCTTTGAACCCATCTGAAGTTAATCCACTAATTACACAAAAGTTCTTAAATCAGTTTAACCGAGTTACGTTAATATTCTTAGAATTGTGACTTCCCTTATACTAAGTCGTAGATACTAAAGAAATACTTCCCTTATACTAAGTCGTAGATCATTTCCGCTATGCCGTGTGTAGATCACGATACAATTCGTGTATTGAAATCGCTATTGAACTGTTCTAAAATTGGCTTTGAGTTAATTTAAATCAGCCTTGACAATATTTTGTAAAAACACATAAAAATATTTTAACGTTTATTAAAATTAACGTTGTATGTACGCATATATATCCTAGCCTGAACGCAAGTTCGATTTCAGTTGGAACCTTAACTTACTTACATGCAATTCACATCCTAATACCAATTATCCTGAGATTGAACTTTTGTTGTTTTTATACTTTTCTCAGCATTGAGGCCACGGTGCCAAATAGAAATTAACAAAATGATTTTTTTTAATATTTTATGTAATTACTCTTAGTAAATTACTCTTAGTAAAAAGATCCTACTATTTGCAGACGATATCGTATAAATAAGTGAAAAACACGAAGACATGCAAAATAGCCTGGAAAGGTGGAGAAGAATCTTGGAGGACAATGGATTGAGACTGAGCAGAAAGAAAACAGAGTATCTATACCTACCATTCGAGAACACAAATGCTGTCATTCCCGTAATGCAAATGGATGGAGAAACATTAAGTATCTTGGATCACTCATCCATAGCGATGGAGGATGTGCAGCAGATGTAACACATATAATTAGTTTGGGATGGATGAAGTTTAGATCAATGACGGGAGTTCTATGT
Organism: Odontocerum albicorne; assembly: GCA_949825065.1. NCBI lineage: Eukaryota > Metazoa > Arthropoda > Insecta > Trichoptera > Odontoceridae > Odontocerum > Odontocerum albicorne. Next base: position 52,327,735 of record OX463842.1, on the reverse strand, counting down.
GATCCGAAAATGCCAGTAAAGTTAAAAGGAAAAGTATACCAAACGATTGTCAGACCCGCACTCCTCTATGGCTCCAAATGCTGGACGATGTATAACTCTTACTCTAGGCAACTAGAAACTGCTGAAATGCGCATGCTAAGATGGTCAGCAGGTGTGTCCCTAAGAGACAAAATAAGAAGCTCACGCATTCGTAGAAGCCTGGGTGTTACAGACATCAACAGCAAGATGGAGGAGAGGCGATTGAGATGGTACGGGCACGTTGGGCGCAGAGCACTCGATCACATTGTGAACCAGGCAATCTCCATGGATCTTCCTCGAATAACAACCAGAGGAAGGTCAAAGAATTCATGGGTGGTGCAAAAAGATAACCTGATGCAGAGGCACGGCCTGGGGGACGTAGTCCGGGACAGAAGAGCATACAACCTGAGGAAGAGGAGAGCTGACTCCAACAGTCTTCGCAGACAATGAGTTGGGATGAAGCAAGGGAGAAGAAGACTCTTAGTAAATTACAGATATCGTCAAAAATTTAAGTATTTCGACTTAAAATATAACTTTATTGATTGAAAAAAAGGACCATACATATATTTTTAATTTCCACTTGATTACAAATAGTTGAAAATTTAATATAAAATATTTAATTTAGTAGGAAGATAGCTTCAACACTAAATTCAAAGATTACGAGGCCACATAAGTGAATTGAGATTTGAAAATGTTAAGCTTAATTCCCTCGCAGGGCTAAATATTGCTGAGTTTAATGGAATAATCAAATTAATGCTCCGATATGATGTCAATTTGTGTCAAAACTGTCAGGGCGCCCCGGACCCTAGCCCCGGTCCCGTGCCCTAGGGAGACCCCAAACCTATTACATGCAAAAACTTCTCCGACATATTCCCTGGATATTCGACTCGTTTCAAGAAATTATTTATGGGATTTATCGGAATATATTATGAATTCAATAGTTTTCGATTAGTGTGAATTGATCATTTTTGCAATATTTTTTTAAATTCTGCTTTTTATTGAAAGAGTCAACGCAGAACATAGTCGTACATAAATCCATTTTACTACATAATTTATGTTAGTGACTTCATCACGTAGAAAGCATTATCTTATTCCTATTTACCATCAAGCCAGCTCCCTGTAGAAGAGGAAAGAGTGCCAGAGTTTCTTATCGTGGCACACATAACTTTCCTTTTTTCTAAATCAATATACCTTCTCACACAGCTCCTATGATTTCTCTGAATTTTAACATTACTTTTTTTCAAAATATCAAACATTTTATACAACCACACTTTCATCGACTTTCCTCTTCCACGCCTTCCACTCATATTTGCACTATATGTATATTTTTTGTTAATCTTTCTTCATTTATTCGTTCTTAGTGACTAAACCATTTTTTATTTTACTCAATACATAAGCCCTAATCAATTCATTCCATATCTTACTCAATACAAAAGCCTTAAGTTCACACTCATCCCTAATCAGTTAATTCCGTATCTTACTCAATACGTAAGCGTTAAGTTCACACTCATCCCTAATCAATTCATTAGTATCTTACTCTATACATAAGTCTTAAGTTCACACTCATCTCTAATCAATTTACTCCATATCTTACACAACACATAAGCCTTAAGTTCACACTCATCCCTAATCAATTAATTCCGTATCTTCCTCAACACATAAACCTTAAGTTCACGCTAATCCCTTATCAATTCATTCCGTGTCTTACTCAACACATAAGCCTTAAGTTCACGCTAATCCCCTTATCAATTCATTCCGTGTCTTACTCAATACATAAGCCTTAAGTTCACACTCATCCCTAATCAATTTATTCCGTATCTTAATGAACATAAAATATTAGCAATTAATGTAAATATATTTACCGTTAAATGAGACTTTCCGGAGATCACAATTAATGTAAAAAGCTGGTTTTATATGACGTGGATTTTTGTGTTATTTCGTATGATATATATTCAAACTGAATTAAACAACTAACTGAAGTTTATTTTGATACAAAAATTAAGAACAAACAGAAACCAATGTAAAAACTCACCTTTTGTGTATATAAAGAACTTCTTTACTAGATCAAAGCCTTTGACAAGACGATTTAATTCATTAATCACAAACTTCATTTATTTATCCAAAAATTTCATATTCGAGCTGCTTTGATAATGATTATATTTTTTCCTGCTAAATTATGCAATGTTGATTGAATTAAATGAATTGTATTTGATAATATTTTTTATGTTTCGTTTTGCCATCCACACTAGTTTTTTTTATGTATCAAATTTTGTAAGATACCTGTATCCTAAATTAAAATATTTTTTTTGGAACACATTAAAGTTCTTTCAAATATATTTAAAAAATTAAATACTGTTTGATCCGTTTGTAAATATATTTAAACCTAACTGGTTTCAAGTTATATGTAACTCGTCTTCAGAGGTATTAGGAACTAACTAAATTTTAAAAAGGTGGACGATATCACGAAAAAGCTTTGGTGTCGGACCCCGAAAACATTTATAGAAAAAAGGGGAAAGAAAGAGGCATTTGTGAGTACAATTGGTAAAACACTAAAAGGATTCAATTTTATTGTTTGCGATAACCTTTATAAATTCTTAAGGGATAGAACTTCCGTTAGGGACAATATGTTTTATTATGGGTTTACCGCAATGCACCGACTATTCCCAAGCTTTCAAGAGTATTCAATTTCCTAGAATTGTTAATCAAGGGTAATAGCTTCATATCATCCCTTATTAAACAATGCCTCATCTGATGGCAATAGTTTGCCCTTTTTGGGTAAGCTACGGGCTTTTCATGTTCTTTATATCTAATACCAAATTATTTACCGTTATTTTCGATACAATAATTAGCACAAACAGTATATAAGGGTTTGTACACTACACTGGAGTCGAATGTTTCTCTTATATTGTTTGCTTTGAATATGATGCTTTTTGAGGGCGAAAGTTGTATGCAAACCTGGTATAATGTGAACTGGCTGAAAGTTGTATGCAAACCTGGTATAATGTGAACTGACAGAAAGTTGTATGCAAACCTGGTATAATGTGAACTGACAGAAAGTTGTATGCAAACCTGGTATAATGTGAACTGGCAGAAAGTTGTATGCAAACCTGGTGTAATGTGAACTGACAGAAAGTTGTATGCAAACCTGGTATAATGTGAACTGGCAGAAAGTTGTATGCAAAACTGGTATAATGTGAACTGGCAGAAAGTTGTATGCAAACCTGGTATAATGTGAACTGGCGGAAAGTTGTATGCAAACCTGGTATAATGTGAACTGGCAGAAATTTAGAAAATTAGTATCGGACATATTTTCAATACAACATTTTAGGCCATTTAATATTATGCACTTTAGGTTATAACTATAGAAAGAATGGTTGAAAAAAAAGGCTGTGCGATATAAGGGTTAGCAAAAACTGAAGCACTGGGTGGTATGTTTATGTGTAATGGGTAAGTTGAAAGGGGCATTTAAGGAATAATAGCGATAGGGAACAAGATAAAAAGAGCACCTAGTGTTATACTCGTATAAAAAAACCGTGTAATATCAGTAATAGCAAAAAATACACTATATACGAGTATGTGTTTACTGGTACCCACCTTGATGTATGGAAGGAAAACTCGACTTGGCAGAAGGCTAAGAGTAAAACTAATGCTGTGGAAATATGTGCACCAAGATTTTTTTTTAATTATCAATTTTCGAAAAAAGGCGAAATGAATGCTTGATTAAACATCCGAAATGAATGCTCGATTAAAATGGATGTTTTAAGTAAGATGAAGAAGAAGTTTGGAGATAGTTTGAACATGTGGTAAGAACAAATGATGAAATAATTACTAAGCGAGTGTACAAGTCAGAAGTGCGTGGAAGAAGAAGACCGAGAAAAACGTAGCGGACCAAATTGAGTATATTTTATAAGAGAGTAAAGTGAGGTGTATAAAGAATGAAAGATTGTGCATGACGAGATGTACGAGTATAACGGGGAGGAGGCGAAGGTTGTTTGTATAGAAACGTTTGAGGATATATTAAGATGAATAAAAAAACTCAACCCACACTAGATTTGTTATGTGGGTAGAGAAAACAGATTTCCACATTTTTTTAAAACACTTTTGCTTCCTCTACATGTCTCATGTAAATCTCGTCATTTAAAATGTTCTGTTATTCTTGCTTCTGTTATTCTCACTTTGCCTTCTTTTAATATTTAGTGTTCCACTGTAAATATTTTTCAAGTGCACCTTGCACTTTTAACTTATATGTATATTTACATAGTCATTCTTTTGTCATTCATTGTCTTCACATGTTTAAACCATCTTAACTTTCTTCATCCTATTTACAGCATCCATTTTATTCATGAATTCATTTATGATGTCGTAATTCCGCCGTCTTACAGACATTGAAACAAAATTTTTTCTTAGTTTACGAAACTCCACAACGCAAATTTTACTTTTATCTTTCTTTTGCCGTACACTTTTCCTTGCGCTACAATTTCTGTGGATACATAACATAAGTATTATATTTCGACAAATACAATATAAATTTTATATTAAACAAATCACAGATTTCGCAATAAATGAAAGGATATTTGGTTAGAGCTTAATCAAACTCAACATAGAATGAAACAAGAAGTTCCCCCTCCTTGTGGTTCTTTATTATAGCTTTGGTGATATTAACCCTTCCCTTACGGTGATAAAATTGAAACGCGCGCTCCGGTGTTGGGTAGTGAGTACGCGATCAAAAATTAGCGATTTTAAATCGGAAAAATAAGAACATTCATAGATAATCCACGTAATTAATTATAATTGAAGTTAAAAATTATAATAATTGAGATTTATTTACTAAAAACATTAAAAAAACATCTGGCAACGCTCACGGAACTGGCGTAGATCTAGTCTCGTTGCCAGCCCAAGAGCTACTGCGGCGTGGCAGGGTTGGTGGCTAACCCGGGCGTGGCCTACACTTGCGAGGTTGAGACAATTAAGCTCCTCGCTATTCAGTGAAGTATGCAAAAGTGAGATGCGAATGTAGTGTCGCGCTTCTCGCATACTCTTCACCTATCGTCCAGACCCAAGATCGAGGCACTCACAGCGTTTAAATGCGAATTTGTTTCCGATATTCAGAAAATACTTACGATGTAGTCGATAAATTCTGATTATTTTTAATATTATTTTTTAAATCAATGCGTAAATATATTATGGAGGAATACCTAAAATCTTAACCTTGTATTTATTATATTTATAGATATATTGATGGTTATTAGAAGCAACGTGTAGAAGATACCCAACACAGGGAAGCACAGGTTAAAATCGCTGCTAACTTTGTAGAAAACTTCAAAATTGTGCTGTCTAATACAAAAAATTCTGATTTAAATGCAAATAAATGATATTATAAAAATATGTTTTTTAACTCAATAATAATCTTTAACTGGAAATTACTGTCAATGTTTAACTACGCCACTAGTTTCCAATAGAAGGAAACAGATCTCCCTATATATCGCATAAATCAGGTCTTTGCTCGAACATGCAGTCCCAATGTTCAGATAAGGTTTTTCAAGTCTGCTTTAACTGTGCCGCGATTCTAGAAGCACTAAGTTTATATGAACCTAATAAATATAGCCGTGCAAGGAATCACCCTCTGTTCTATATACCAGCTTACAGGACGAATATCATGGCTAAACACTCAGTCACGCGTGGTATAGAGATATTGAACAAACTGAATGACACTTTTGTTATATTCTCGGTACCACCTAGCAGTATGAGAAGAATCCTGGCTGATATTATTCCTAACGAATAAGCTAACGCTAGAAGCAGACCCTCTTTGTGTAACAGGAGAAATCCATGCAAAGTGGATAAATTAAATAAAAAAATAGATAAGTAATCATACACGTGTATTGTGAGTCTTATACTCGTATGGCTCCACAATCACATCCAATGCTGATTTCGTTTAAGAAATCTCATCTCTGCATGTTTGCCTCGCATCTAGACACTGCTACATGGAGTATATTCAGCACTCTACAAGGAGACCAAAGAAGTGGTATTCTGGTGTTGCCACTTTGATACGCCTGGATTGTACTGTACGTGATTGTCAACATCTCTAAGATTTTTTTTAATTTATTGTAATTTGTTAGTTTTTTTTTGGTTATTTGGGTACTGCTGAAGCTTTGTACAGTGTTCTATCGTATTTGAAGTTTTTTTCTTAATTGGTTCTATTCAATAAGCATAATATGTTTTGTTATTTTAACGCGTTTTTTGTTATTGCAAAAGTCATATTACTCGTTTTACTGAGAAATATTTAAAAAATCTTTATTATCAAGTTTCCCGAAAAAAATTTACGATTGAATTATTCTTTGACTGCTTTAAGATTTTGGAGGTGTGATTGACGTACGCACCTTTAGAAATTACTTAAAGATAGTCTTTTTTAGAAGGTTTTGTCAACATTTATGATTATATATGAATACTACATATGTACGTACATTACATTCCCAAAACTTGATTATAAAAATAATTAATATACTTTCTGTCCAGTATCCCACAGCGGAACTTTTCAGGGAGTATCGGGTCCTGAGCATAGCCAATTTACATTTCAAATCCATAGACTTGCACTATCATCGAGAGGAAGGAAATATGCAGAGTCAGCAGAGACACATGACACGCATGGCAACTGATCAAATTTTCACCATCCCTTGAGTTAAAACATTATTGGCACAAAGGCAATATGCCTATTTAGCTCCCATGACATACAAAGGGGTGCCGAATGAATAAAGGCAAAGGGAGGAAAATAATTTACGCAGTCGATCGGAGCGTGGTTGTTATTGTGACAAGAGTTTGAGTACTTGGCCTTGCAAGAGGAATGACGCGTGGAAAAGGTTTGTGTGAGCTTTTAAATGTGGTTTTTTTGTATTTATATTTTTATACATATATTTTTATACACATACTTTTTTATTTTTATAATTACGTGCGGTATATTGTGGGATGAATGTTTTGGTCTGTCTGGAGTGATGAAGTGTGAGGAGTTTGATTTCGCGTGATGTATACATAAGTAATTGAGTGTCACTGTTTGTCAGGTTGATGGGAATGTGCAACGGGGTTTAATATAATCAAAAATCGGAAAGAAACATCGATTTATTTTTTCATGCCATATGTCCTCAGTGAGATACATGCAAAAGCCTAGTTTACTGGGGACACGACAAATGAAAGGCAACAAACCCAGAATCATTTAAATTGTGTGTCATATTAAATTACCAGTTTTTTTTTTGCAAATGATGTATATTTCTTGTCATGTTTAAAATAAATAAATTATATCTAAAATCGAATGTTTGTCTTTCATTGGTAAGTTTTCTGGGATTTCTTACCAAATATATTTTTATAAACATATGGAAATGCGGGAAAATTCTTTTTATAATGATCGTAGCCACCCTCTTCCTATACTTTCATTCAACTTTGAGAGTCCGCTATCTGAACGGCGCTATATACGATGCCGTTTTTGTTATTATTAGTATGTGCCGACATATGGTTTTTTTCATTCTACTTCAGAGAACACGCGTTATTCCCGTTAATTGTTCGTTCTCAAGCTTCCTTCATAAAATTATTCCTTGATTTCAATTTCGATATCACTTCCTTAACAGCAAATAAGGAGTAGTTTTGCTTCTGAAATGTGTTTCGTTTGCAAATCAATAAGGTAATTCATTATTCAATATTCAGTTATCATCCTTTAGAAATAGACTTTTACCTAAATATTTTATAAGTCTCAATTTTCTTCATGGAATTCTTATAGTTCGTATAAAAGTAAATTGTTATTGGAGTTTCAATAAGAAACATGAGAAAAGCTTCTTTAATATTTAAAATTAATACATTAAGTGTAATTACTTTATAGATTTAAACATAAATTTGCAAAGAGAAGAGAAAGGAAGGATTTATTTGTTAATACAGTTTGTCGGAACAATATCTCATTAATAGATAGAGGTTGTTTTTGTCTATGGAATGCCGTTCTGGGGCACAAAGTAAACAAATTAATTGGAAATATGTATTGTAATAGCTGGTTGAACTACCGGGACTTCCCCGTTCCGTGTTGCTCGGGTAAATAAAAACCAATTAAAACGAACTCATTTGGAGAGGAAGCGGGAGTTTCATAGTACATTTTAAAAGTTTTGCTTTTAATAATTGTTATTTAAAAAAAAGAACAAAATACCTTTATTTTTGATTGATACCGTTTTTTTTTTCTACAATCAATATTATAATATATTATACTTCAATCTCGTATAGTAAAACTGTTACCTAGTTTATCAAGACTACACAATTTGAAGTGTTGATGACCTGCTGTTATTCCTTCTTTTAAATTTTTTATTATACTGTACAAACACATACATACCATCACACCATTTCCCTTTCAATCAACACACAGAGGACAGAACACCAGACTTTCTACCTCGACACGCATTCTTAGCCTCTTTTATACTTTTTTTTAACTCTCTACGTTTTTTATTTCGAAATTTCATTTACTGGATCCAATAATGCTTTCTTTGGTCTTTCTTTCACACGTCTTTTACTCAGATTTGCACAATATATATTTGTTTAATTTTTTTTTTCGTTTATTTATGCCACAGTCACAAATACACTCAGCATGCGCTTTATCATTTTATTCAACATATCAGCGTTTACTTCACATGTGTCCCTAATCATTTCATTCCGTATTATGTGATGCGTTGTTACCATATGTTATATTCTCAGTGCACGCCTTAATTTGGCTCCTATCAGCCTTTTACTTCACATGTGTCCCTAATCATTTCATTCCGTATTATGTGATGCGTTGTTACCCTATGTTATATTCTCAGTGCACGCCTTTATTTGGCTCCTATCAGCCTTTTACTTCACATGTGTCCCTAATCATTTCATTCCGTATTATGTGATGCGTTGTTACCCTATGTTATATTCTCAGTGCACGCCTTTATTTGGCTCCTATCAGCCTTTTACTTCACATGTGTCCCTAATCATTTCATTCCGTATTATGTGATGCGTTGTTACCCTATGTTATATTCTCAGTGCACGCCTTTATTTGGCTCCTATCAGCCTTTTACTTCACATGTGTCCCTAATCATTTCATTCCGTATTATGTGATGCGTTGTTACCCTATGTTATATTCTCAGTGCACGCCTTTATTTGGCTCCTATCAGCCTTTTACTTCACATGTGTCCCTAATCATTTCATTCCGTATTATGTGATGCGTTGTTACCCTATGTTATATTCTCAGTGCACGCCTTTATTTGGCTCCTATCAGCCTTTTACTTCACATGTGTCCCTAATCATTTCATTCCGTATTATGTGATGCGTTGTTACCCTATGTTATATTCTCAGTGCACGCCTTTATTTGGCTCCTATCAGCCTTTTACTTCACATGTGTCCCTAATCATTTCATTCCGTATTATGTGATGCGTTGTTACCCTATGTTATATTCTCAGTGCACGCCTTTATTTGGCTCCTATCAGCCTTTTTCCAAGTCTACATTTTACGTATACATCTATACATCAAAGTTGGCATAAAAATGTTATTGTCGACTACCATTTAAATACATTTTGATTAAGATCAATTTATATATAACTGTATGGGATGCATGCGTCACCTAAAAAATATGATTTATTTGTATTTTCTTGTTTTGCTATGATATAATGTGACCTTCGTCATAACTACTATCAAAACTCAGTCGGCCCATGCAAGAAAAAACGCGCGAGATACATAGTATCTCGTAAGCCATAACGGCATACACGGGCGAATATAGGAGCTTACGATGAGCATCTGGCTGCACAAAAGGAGCGCCAAACGTAAAAAATATATTCTCAATTTTTGGGACGTCTACTGTGTTTTTACTTAAGACCAACTCCTACTTGCTAAAGAGGAATCTCTTCACCCTGCTACTTCTCACCGGAAAATCATAAAATAAACTGAAATCTCCGAGTATTGAGCGGCACCCAACCACCTATATTACAGTCTTTTTACCGGTGCTGTACAAAGTGGTGGTCCTTCGAGCCGGATCTGCTGCAATACTGTGCCGTATAATAACACTTGTACCACACTATATACAAACTATAGACACTATATTCTTACCGGCTTATAATCATGTTCAAATCTTTAACCACCAACCAGAAAGATGTTTAAAATGCCGCACTCGTCAGTAAAAACCTGACCAGTATTCATGTCTTAATACAACCATTGGTACGGACTGTATTGCATATATCGCCATCAGCACTAATTGTGAATTAGATCGTATTTGGCTAATCGTGAGCCTGTTAGACGCTGTTGGTTTGCTAGAAAATTAGTACGATCAATGCCAGTAGAACAATAAAAAACTATTTTAATATACGAGCATAAACGAAATCATTGATCATAAAAACGATAACATAATTTAAAAGCGGTGTTTAGAGAGCAAATTCTCCTCAAGGGCGCCCTATTTTGCGGCTTGAATCCACTATCATCGACAGATTAAATATATTACAAAACCAACAGAAATGCAGTGGCTGCGAGCAATATTAAAGTGAGAACATATGTATGATATTAAAGTGAGAAAATATGTATGATACATATAGCTTCCCTATATTTATCATACATACTCGTATGTTCAGAAAAACATATTTGGTAAGAAAATCGAAAAGATTTACAAAAAAAACGAAATATAAAGAAAGCTTTGTAGATCTTCCGATTAGCGATAAAAATACATTTAACTTTTGTTGTAAAGAAGTACATGTATGAAGCGTTCATACACCATCATCAATTTTGGTAATACCTTCCAAAAAGGGTTGTATTCGAATCATTCCTAAAGCTCCATACGCAGTTGTTTATCCATAATGTTTATAGAAGCTCATAAATAAATCCATTCATAAATAAAAAAATGTATATTGATGCACGCACACATACTTTGAGAGGATTACCCCAAAATCGGAAAATCCCCAGCTACCCCTTGCAGATCGGAACGGCAACCATTAATTTATATGCTACGGGCAGAGGCCGGGCAGACGCTAAACAGTCCTGATAATGCAATACACACCAAACCCTTGTTACACCTGATGAGTGCTGGGCCGAATGCAAAATTTGGCCTATGTGAAAATTAATTTTATAAAAAATAGTATGATCAATAGCACAGTCTCAAAATATCAAAGTAAGAATGAAACTGACATGAAGTTGGCTTATGCGTAGGTTTGTGAATTGAAATACTCCCTATTTCTCTCACCAGAGATAACGTATTCACTCATGATAGAAGGAATTCAGCAAATATTGGTCTGTTGTATCTACATACATGAAAGAGTATGGATATTGTCCCTGGTTTTATTCAAGTGTCTTCTTCACAAAGGGCTTATGATTCCGTAAAGTGTCTTTTCGATGGGCCCCACGTATTTTGACTGCAGAACAAAAGTTGGCACGTCTGTGAGCGTCTTGGTGCAGTTTGCACAAGAAGAGAACGCATTTTTGAGTCACATCGTTACCTATGATGAAACTTGAGTACACCACTACACGCTCGAGTCGAAACAAGCCAGCATGGAGTGGAGAAAGAAGGATGGGGCAGCCCCCGTGAAAGTCAAGACCCGATTGTCAGCTAGTAAGGTGGTTGCGACCGTTTTCTGGGACCAGCGTGGCATTTTGCACGATCGTCGCATCATCAATGCGGCGGACTACTGCGAGCTTTTGAGTGAAGTTAAACTGGCTTATTGATTCAAAAGACGTGACCAACCGATACGAGAAGTGATTCTTCTCTATGACAACGCGAGGCCCCATACAACATGCGAACAATTGGAGAAAATGAGTTGGACATGACTGGAACACCCTCCATGTAGCCTTAATACTCGTATATCGCCCTGCAACTTTTGATGCCCCTCAACTTTCTTATAACATGTGATGGAATACAAGTATCCTGAACGAGTGGACTTGTTTTTGCTAAATAATTATAAGTAGTATGTAGGTGTTAATTATTTCTAAGATCTCATATATTAAGATTGAATAAATAAAATAAAATGATATGTAGGAAAATAAGATTAAGTAAGTTCATAAATTATAACACATAATTAAGATTAGTTAAGTAATAAATTTGTATATAGGTATAGCCTTGACAAATGTTTGTACAATAATTTACTTGTTTAATAAAAAAAAAAAAAAACTTTCTTATAATTGATAATTACTTGTCATGTAAATAAATAACGAAATACAAAATTTATCTATATAAAACATACGGCTGACTACATGATAACACGATTCAGTTATATTTATTCAACATTTCAAAGAAATTTAAAAAGTGTGTTTTGAAGGATGAATATTTTTTATTAAATGTGTCAAATAGAATTGAATCAACGCTCGACCGAGCAAATGTTATACGAGTATGTAAATAACCACTCAGCGAATATATGTCACTCGCCCGAATGGGAGACCGAATGTAAATATTGCATATTGCGTGGTTACCGTGTTTGGCCTGCACATCCGGCTCTCCCCTTTTACGTTGAGTCAGAACTAGACTAACCGTGATCACTTGGCTAATATGCCAATACATCGATTGTAAATGCACTTTTCAGAATGTGGACATTTAAATTGTACTTTCAAATAAAAAAAAAACTTCTTGAATACAATTACGAATAAAAACACTATTTTTCTTTTTTTTTAAAATAAAAGTCAACATATTTCTTTACTGTATTTTCTTCATAATTAAATGTAAGTGATATATAAAGTTTCAGGATATTTGTTTATATGTACAAACTATGTTACTTTCATTGTTCTTGCACTTTATTGCATATTAAATCATTGTTCTTGCACTTGATTGCATATCACATCATTGTTATTGCACTCTATTGCATATTAAATCATTTTTCTTGCACTTTAATGCTTATCAAATCATTTTTCTTGCACTTCTAACACAGTTTCAGGTGCATTAAAAGTAAAACTCAATAAAGTTTTTAACATGATAAAAAACGAGTCATTCCCCAATGATTAAGTTTGATTGTCAGCCATATTGTAGATAGAAGACGTTTTTGTATGTATTTGTGTATTTTGTGTAAGCTATTGAACCTCAGCAAGCATATAGTCTTCATATATCAAGCTCAAAATTTCTTAAAGTCTTTACTAAGTGCTATTTTTACGTTGCTTCATAGTGCTATAATCAACATATAAGCTATAAAAAAACAATAATTCATATGTAAATGGTCTAAGAGTAAAATCAGTTTGCAAGTGAAACCGCAAGAAATCGAACCTGCAACGCTCGCTTACTTAGCATGAATGCGAACCGTTGGATCAGAGCCACCGGTAATTGTTTGTCATCAAAAACATAAAAACCTTCAATTTTCCGGAAGGAAATAAATGATTAAGTATTGATAAATCTTCCTTTTCAATAACTTAACTTTATAAAGTTATAATATGGCAATCTCTTTTAACCAACTGAACTGGACACCATTTGAAATAATCTTAATACCAACGGGAATTAAGCCCGCAATCCCCATGTAGTTGGCAGACGTCTTACTAACTAGGTATCCTTGTCACGGTAGGGTGAGAGGAGAAAGCGTCAGACTTTCATATCTCAACACATCTCTCGTTTCTTCTTCACACCTTTTATACAACTCCAATGATTTTTCTGGCTTTAATATTATCTCTTTAAAAATATTATACACTTGATCCAATCATACTTTCCACGGTCTTCCTCTACAAACTATTTCGGTTCTCTCCTTCATCTTACTTTAAACATCAGCCATAAGTAAACAATCATGCCAAGTATCTCATTTCATATTTTGTAATACATTTAAGCCAATATATTCTTAGTGTAATATTTCTTCAGCAATTATTTGGTTCTTTTCCACAATGCAGTTAATATGAAAAATGTAAATAAGTAACTAATTTGGTAATATTGGGGATTAAATGTGTTAATACACGGAAAGCCAAAATTAAGCAATAAATTTCTCGTAAAATTAGATTGACACCTGATCCTTTTTAAATTTGGATTTTTCATCAACCAACCAATTCGTGTTGGAAATACAAGTTTGTTTTGAAATAATATGTGTCGAGTAAATATATAGTAATTTGATATGTGCAAAGAAACCAGCATAAAATATCCGGACTAAAAAACACGGTTTTTAAATTATCAATTTTTAATTCCTTTTTTTAGATTTTTTTTCGTAGGGGATAAATTATTGTAAAATTGTCTTACGTCGACTTATTTATCGTAAGGTGAAATAAGATATTTTAAGACTTTTAACTTTGTTTTTTTTTTTGCTTTCTTGTTTATTTTTGGGTGATCTACGATGTATGTCGTTTCTTTAATTATTCTGTGGATTTCGATACATCTAAAACATATCCATGCCATATTAGTGGAATTAAATCAGTTTATCTCATACTGTTCGTATATATTCGAGTAAAATTATCCCATACTGTTTGAATATATTGGAGTAAAATTATCTCATACTTTTCGAATATATTCGAGTAAAATTATCTCATATTGTTCTAATACATCGGAGTAAAATTTTCTCATACTGTTCTAATATATTGGAGTAAAATTATCTCATAGTGCTCTAATATATTTGAGTAAAATAATCTCATACTGTTTGTTCTAATACATCGGAGTAAAATTATCTCATACTGTTCTAATATATTGGATAAAAATTATCTCATACTGTTCTAATATATTGGAGTAAAATTATATCACACTGTTCTTACATATTTTAGTAAAATTATCTCATACTGTTCTTATATATTGGAGTAAAATTATCTCATACTGTTCTAATATATTGGAGTAAATTTATCTCATACTGTTCTAATATATCGGAGTAAAATTATCTCATACTGTTCTTATATATTGGAGTAAAATTATCTCATACTGTTCTAATATATTGGAGTAAATTTATCTCATACTGTTCTAATACATCGGAGTAAAATTATCTCATACTGTTCTAATATATTTGTGTAAAATTATCTCATGCTGTTCTAATATATTGGAGTAAATTTATCTCACACTGTTCTAATATATTCGTGTAAAATTATCTCATACTGCTCTAATATATTGGAGTAAAATTATCTCATACTGTTTTTATATATTGGAGTAAAATTATCTCTCACTGTTCTAATATATTCGAGTAAAATTATCTCATACTGTTCTAATATATTTGTGTAAAATTATCTCATGCTGTTCTAATATATTGGAGTAAATTTATCTTATACTGTTCTAATATATCGGAGTAAAATTATCTCATACTGTTTTTATATATTGGAGTAAAATTATCTCATACTGTTCTAATATATTGGAGTAAAATTATCTCATACTGTTCTAATATATTGGAGTAAAATTATCTCATACTGCTCTAATATATTGGAGTAAAATTATCTCATACTGTTTTTATATATTGGAGTAAAATTATCTCTCACTGTTCTAATATATTCGAGTAAAATTATCTCATACTGTTCTAATATATTTGTGTAAAATTATCTCATGCTGTTCTAATATATTGGAGTAAATTTATCTTATACTGTTCTAATATATCGGAGTAAAATTATCTCATACTGTTTTTATATATTGGAGTAAAATTATCTCATACTGTTCTAATATATTGGAGTAAAATTATCTCATACTGTTCTAATATATTGGAGTAAAATTATCTCATACTGTTTTTATATATTGGAGTAAAATTATCTCATACTGTTCTAATATATTGGAGTAAAATTATCTCATACTGTTCTAATATATTGGAGTAAAATTATCTCATACTGTTCTAATATATCGGAGTTAAATTATCTCACACTGTTCTAATATATTCGTGTAAAATTATCTCATACTGCTCTAATATATTGGAGTAAAATTATCTCATACTGTTTTTATATATTGGAGTAAAATTATCTCACACTGTTCTAATATATTCGAGTAAAATTATCTCATACTGCTCTAATATATTGGATTAAAATTATCTCACACTGCTCTAATATATTGGATTAAAATTATCTCACACTGTTCTAATATATCGGAGTTAAATTATCTCACACTGTTCTAATATATTCGTGTAATATTATCTAATACTGTTTGAATATATTCTAAAGTACTAGAGTGTAGTACTTTAGAATATTATTCGTATGATAACCCTCAACATATCCGAATTGATGATGCCGACATGTTTTAAATTATGGCTAGGAAACACAACTATTATACTCGTATATGCGGCCTCCACCACGCCTACCACTCACATTTGCACTATATATTTGTTTTTTTACTCTTTTTTCTTTCATTTCACATGCCCAAACCATTTTAGAGTGCTGTTCTTCATCTTACTCAACATTAAGTTCACATTCGTCCCTAAGCACTTCATGACGTATTCTGTAATATAATAATAATTGTCCCCTCATGCATTTTTTTCAGTGAGCGCATTTTTACTGCATATATTCGGCTCCTCTTAATATAGCATTTTTCCATATTCAAGAATAAAGTAATTATTTTTAAGTTTATAAAAAAACCCCTGTGTTCTAGTTTAATCTATCAAGTTTATTCGTTGTAGTTTGAATCTTTTATGCATATATTGGTCCGATTTATTGACGGTAGGGGTAAATCCAGAGTCTGACAAATCAGTGTTGACAGCGGTACGGGTTCGTGTTAAAGCTGTCTGTAGAACGCCGGAGAGGGGAAGGTAAGGGGTGGAAGACCCGACGTGATACGGGTGAGATCCAAGCTTTGGGTGGGACGGAGGAAAATACTAATATTTCGCTTTAAGTGAATATTTGAAATCTCATCAATATCTGTATATCTAGACATAATTCTAAATCTAGATGGTAGGTTTTTTAGATTGACGCGCTAGACGTCTGCGCAGAAAGTCGATGGTTCTAACTCGAACTTAGTTTTTCCTTTAGAGAAATTTTCCGTATGCTATCTATCAATACAAATTTATGAATTTATGTTTTGACAACAATCTTGCCGTGTAGCTCATGAATGAGTAACGTGACCCCCCAATGTAACGCTTAACGACTGTATTCTATCCATCTCAGCACTCTGCGGTTCAAAGATAAGTTACTAAGGCTAGTCATGTTGCGTCTCTCACTTGGTCAGTCCAACGCATTGGGATTCTTCCTCTTGTGCGTCGTCCATCTTCTTCCAGTGACCTCAAGCTTTTCAAAAATGTCTCCATGGCCACGATAAATGTACCCAAAGAATTGGAAGACTCGTGAAAGGCATATTGTCGGCTACAAACAAACTATTTAATCAAACTATTACGCTTTTTAATTTTTTGAGTAACATCGGGAATTGAACGCAAAATCTCCGTGTGGAAATACGAGTATAACGTATAACCAACTAAGCGTTGGAGGTTTCCGGTGTATGTATGTGCGGATGTATGAATGTAATATAAAATTTATTTTTTCATGCTAAATATCCTCAGTGCGATACAGGCAAAAGCCTAGTTTACTGGGGATACGACAAATGAAAGTCAACAAACCCAGATCCATTAAAATTGTATGTCCAAATCAAATAACCTGTTGTTTTTCGCAAATTGTGTATATTTCTTGTCATGTGTAATAATAAATAAATAAAAATAATTAAGATCTACGAATACTTTAAAGTCCGTTAACTTATCATGATGAGATTTGGTAAGCGTGATTAATGTGAAAACTTTCGGTTAGTGACTTTCAACCATTTTAGGTGAAAAAAAACTTTTTCTCCTAAACTAAGCAGCCGATTGGAAAAAAAACCGGCTGATTTATGTATCGTGTTATAATGTAGGCGGTTATATTTTTTTATCTAGGCGTACCAAACCAATTTAAGGGGAACCTTTTCGCCTTATATAATATTCTTTCTCTCTACGTGAATTCATCATAATTAAATATAAAAAAAAAACAATTAAAAAAAAAATGGCCACTTGCCCAGAATTTTTCGGAAGAATACTCTTTTTAATATTCTTCTTGAACAAAGCTTCCAATTAAAATTAAAAAAAAACACAACGTGTGCGTTGATTATAATGTACCGATAAAATTGTACGTGTATTTATTATATTTTTCAGGGAGGCTAAACCTTTTCGAGATAAAATATTTATCTCAAATTAAGCTTATCCTAAGCACCCTAAATTAAAAAAAAAAGCAGATACGCTAACCTTGTAAATAAAAATTTAGTTTTATGTATTTATGTTATTCAGAGTTTCTCAACTTTCAATACAGACAACTAGAAACCTTTCTTTAAATATAGAACTAGGCTTTGTATTAAATTAGTAACATACATGTGTTTACTTTAAAAACAAAACAAAACTCGGTTTATCTTGTTTATTGATTCAGGGGACTACAATTTATTTTTACTCCCTATTTTAGATTTGAACTTTTTCAATTATTTTGAAAGCGTTTGACAAATCTTCGATTATTTGAATTATTTAGTATACGTTGATGTTTTTCGTATTTTTTTTAAATATTACCGGATGTATTTGGTATATTTTCAGCTTTTGAGAATTCTTGTTACTTAAGACGTTTTATGTATGTTTTTGGATTTATTTAACGTTCGATGTTGTGTTTTTAATAACAATTCGGAACATTTACGATGTTTTTGGAAGTTTTTTTTTTCAACTTTTTTAATGTTTTCAGCGCATTTGACAAACGTATGAGAATATCCACGACTTGAAGTATACTCAAAATTTTGATTTTTTAAATATTTTTTTACATTTGATATAAGTTCGTTCTTTTCAAGAATTTTTGATGTTATGAGGTATTTTGGGACATTTTTCAAACACTCGGCTTTTTGCTATTGTACGTTTCAAAAATGTTTTTTTTTTGCTTCATGAATATCTCGCAGATAATTTCAATCGAAATCATAGGTTCCAATTTGTAAGAACAACCTAAAAATTGATTCAATATTTTAAAAAGTCAGCAAAAGTGACTCAACATCAAAATAACAGATTGTTTATAATTTGAAATTGAGAGAATTTAAATCGCCGAAGTAAAAGAGTTCAAACAAAGCGTTTTTTTATACTCGCTTTACAAATTCTTCATAAATCGACATTTGAATGAGATTTAATGAAATCTGAAAGAAAGTCAATATAATGGGGGAATTCTAGAATTTTGTGCCAAAAAGGGAGAGATTTGTGAATAAGGTACTTAATCGCACGGTTAGCGAAAATATTGGGTAAAAAGGCTTCTTGTTCAATAACGTGTAATCTTCTCCTAAATTTAAATAGCGTAGGATATTTGGTCTCCTTTTTTGAGGCAAAGAGATACTAAAAATATAAGGTCTGTAAGCTGTGCACCTTTCTGCATACTGACCAGAATAGATTTATTCGCATTACTATTTTGTTTAACAATCATATTAAATTACTTAGCCGCAAATTAATTCTCTCTATTCCAATGTTATATATGGGTATATAGTACCCGGCGGTAAGTAATATACATCGGGTTTAAGAAAGAGACTGTCATCGTGCGACAGAGACGACGCTCTACAAAGCGACAGTCTCTTTCTTAAGCCCGATGTGTATTACTTACCGCCGGGTACTACACTTAATTTTCGTTATAATAAAATAAATTGAGCACACTATTTATTACTTTCTATTAACGATTATTTCATTCTTGTAATTGTGTTCACGACTGGTTTTGACGAGTCCTATCTTCTTTAGTCAGGTGAAGAGTTATTTGTAGTTACCTGACGATAAAAGCATTGGTCTTTGAAACCGGTAGTGAACTCAAACAGTGAACAAAAAAAAAGTGTTGTTTATTTTGTTAAACGTAAAAATATATTTAGACACATCGCTTAGGTGAACTAAATATCAATTGTAAGATTCAAGATGGAAATATATTTTTTTTATATTACTTTTCTCTCTATTTTAGAAATTATATATTTATTTTACAAGTGGTACATATTTATCCAAATTACATAAAATGACGAGAAATAAAAACGAAATGTGTAATAAAAAAAGGTTTTGAAAATTCTATTTTCGTTATTTATTTTCTCAGTAACAGCTGTTTCGCCATGCAATGGCCTTGTCAAACTAAATCTCAAAAGGTTTTAATACTTTATAACATAACGATAACAGGAACAACTTACCCAAGATTGGCTTAACCCTTCCTTCCCTGTGATGTGTAACTAGTAAACATTACTTCTAAAAACTTTAATATCTCTATAAATATTATAAATACTAGGTTAAAGTTTTAGGTATTCCTCCGTAATACATTAACGCATTGAATGAAAAAATAATATTAATAATAATTAGCACTTATCGGCCACATCAGAGATATTTTGTGAAAATCGGGAATAAATTCACTAATATAATCAAACGTGTGCCTGTGTGTGACGTAGGTACCTTCATTAAAAAACAAACGCTATGGATGAGAAGCGACGCTGTTCACGTCTCACTCTACTTGGATATATAGAAACGCAAGAAATATAATCACATTTCGCTCGCTTCAGTAGCTAGCTCACAGGGCATTCGTTTGAGTTGGCCTCTTCGCCCGTTTTGTGAACGTCGGCCGATATTTTTTTTCATGTTTTCAGCAATTAAATTTCAATTATTATCACTTTTGACTTTAAATTTTATTAATTTAAGCAATTGGCTATGAATATTCTTATTTTTCATATTTTAAATCGCACAATCGTTGAATACACAGCACCGGAAAGCGCGGATTTTTTTTTTAGCACAGGAAGGAAAAGATTAATATTACATTATTATTTGCTCTAACTATCATACCCTTTTATAATATCATATATTATAATTTTTTAAGACAATCCTTTATTAAAATCAAATCCATTTTAATATCTATATTATCACAAAAAAATGTGCCTCGAAGTAAATAAAAAACGAAGGCTTATAATTAAACTCCTGTATCGAAAACGACCAACAGAAAATTTCTGACATAAAACCCAAGACAGACGTGTACATGGTTAAATCGAAGAAGCTATCTCTTTTGAAAGTTGTTCCAATCCAGTGGAGGGAAACGAGATGAAAATGGGAGATGGAAGAGAGATACGGAAGATGAGCTGATAGCATCTCAGGTCACACGAATTAACGTAATTAATATCCCATTCTGTTGGAACTTTCCGCGCTGCTTTCTTATCATCTCCAGCTAAATCTGCGCTCCGTGAGAGAGTGCTCTCTCCAACCCTCTCATAGTTTTCCCCATGTATCCTTTTCACCCCTCGTTTAGTGGTACTTGTTTGAATAATGTGAAAACAATACAATTTTTCTAATTATATCATCAAATGTAACGCAAATATTCTTATAATAGATAAATTAGGCACCTATTATACACGATACACAAGTGTTACGTTAGGGAGATTCGCAGTCATGGCCTTGCGAGAAAGAACTTGAAGTGCCGGGCTCTTGACCGACTTAGGTGGGGTGTTTAGAGAGTAATAGGATTATAATGCATATAAATTAATAAACTAGATATACTCTTTATGAGAATACATACATATTTACCATACACAATAAAGAATTTTTATTTTGTAAAATAATAATACAATTTTTATTGCACCATTTAGAGAGCAAACTCTTCTCAGGGGCGCCCTTCTAACTTGGGATTCGAGGCCATTATTTTTGACAGAGTTAATATACGTGTAAACCAAAAATAGGAGACGAGCTACAAAGAAACCTTTGTCACGTGACAGTAACACAATTGTCTTTTGTTGGAGTATAGTGTATGTATAAAGTGTGTATATATAATCACATATTTTGATAATATTTACCAGGAGCTTCCTAAAGTTGTAAATACCACTCATATCTCTGAAAAATTGAATCAAACAAAGTTATCTTCAGGTGCTTCATAAAGTTGCACACACCACTTATGTCCCTTATAATTTGAGTCGAACAAAGTAATCTTCAAGCGCTTCCTAAAGTTGCACACACCACTCCTGTCTCTAATAGTTTGAGTCAAACAAAGTTATCTTCAAGCGCTTCCTACAGTTGCACACACCACTCATGTCTCTACTAAATTGAGTCAAACAAAGTTACCTTCAAGCGCTTCCTACAGTTGCACACACCACTCATGTCTCTAATAATTTGAGTCAAATAAAGTTATCTTCAAGCGCTTCCTAAAGTTGCACACACCACTCATGTCTCTTATAATTTGAGTCAAACAAAGTTATCTTCAAGCGCTTCCTACAGTTGCACACACCACTCATGTCTCTAATAATTTGAGTCAAACAAAGTTATCTTCAAGCGCTTCCTACAGTTGCACACACCACTCATGTCTCTAATAATTTGAGTCAAACAAAGTTATCTTCAAGCGCTTCCTACAGTTGCACACACCACTCATGTGTCTAATAATTTGAGTCAAACAAAGTTATCTTCAAGCGCTTCCCAAAGTTGCACACACCACTCATGTCTCTAATAATTTGAGTCAAACAAAGTTATCTTCAAGCGCTTCCTAAAGTTGCACACACCACTCATGTCTCTAATACGTTTAGGCAAACAATGATCGATTTATTTGAAATATTACTCGAGAAAATGGGCATTAATTGAAAAAAAGGTCGTATTACCCAATTACTACAATATGAGTGTAGTAGTACTGACAAAATAAACACATAAATAGGACAAAAAATACATTTGAACATCGTAAAATATGCGTATCTTAAAAAAATATCCCGATAATTTAAACAATATTCGACAAATATTCTCTATAGGTTTGAATTTACTTGCTAATATTTTTCCCCATTAAATTTTATAGTGGTTAACCCTTCCTTCCCTGTGATGTTTAATTAGTACAATTGCTTCTAAAAACTTTAATATCTCTATAAATATAATAAATACTGGGTTCAGATTTTAGATATTCCTTTGCAATACATTTACGCATTGAATGAATAAATAATATTAATAATAATTAGAACTTATCGGCCGCATCAGAGATATTTTGTGAAAATCGGGAATAAATTCACCAATACAATCAAACGTGTGCCTGTGTGTAACGTAGGTATATTCATTCTAAAAAAACCGTTATTGGTGGGTGAGAAGCGACGCTATTCACGTCTCATTCTCACTCTACTTCGGTATATGGGAACGCAAGAAATAGAATCTCAGTTGGCTCGCTTCTCTCGATTCAGTAGCTCTCGGGCATCCATTTGAGATGGTCTCTTCGCCTGTTTTGTGAACGTCGGCTGATGTTTTCTTCATGTTTTCAGCAATTAAATTTCAATTATTATCACTTTTGACTTCAAATTTAATTAATTTAAGCGATTGGCTATGAATATTCTTATTTTTTTGCGATTTTAAATCGCTCATTTTTACATGTGGATTGGTGTGTATTGAATAAACAAGTACAGTACTGGAATGCGCGGATTTTTTTTAGCACAGGAAGGGAAAGTTTAAGAGCTGCCTTTTATACATTTTGACTCAAAATGTACTTGTAGTAATTTTTATAACGAAACAGTGTTTCACAGGTCATATATTTTTTAATATTGTTAAATATTCTCGTACACCGACTAAATGAGTCAAGTGCGTACAAATAACTTTCATGAGACTGGATCGTAATTAACAAAACGACCCTTTTTTATTATTTTTACCCTTCACATGCACAAATGTTGCGCTTAATGTCATAAATTTTGAGATTTTGTAAGGGTGGACTATTCGCGGCGTAAGTCTAGATTTAGGTCCGCTTGTCCCAGAACCGCTCATTATTGGAAACACTGAGCCACAGTGCGTGGAGAGGCAGGGAATATACGAGTAGTTAAGGGATGGGGCTCAAGCCTAGCACAGTGATTCAGTTTATTGCTGGGGGATGGCAGGCGCCGCGACGATAAGAGCCGGTCCAGCTGTACAAGTGAAAAAATCGTCTTTCTATTTATTGCTAAGTACTTTGCCTCATTTGAACTGAATTTTATATACGCATTTAACTGGCTGTAAATATTTTTTCAATTAGTCATAAAACAATTTTAAAATGCCTTAGGTTAAGCAGGACTACAACTTACCCCTTTTTTTAATTATACTGAACTTCCCATAATATTTAAGTATGTTGTTTATAGTTAAGGCATTAACGTTGTGGATGTTTAAAGACATTGTAATTTATTTTTATCAAACACTGTTTATTCCACTTTTTGAATTAATAACCATAAAAAAAATTGCTGCAAATAATGGCTATTCTGGAAGCCTCATTGATTCATTTTTAAAAAACAAAACAAAAAAGAAACTTATAAAAGATTATATATTTAACGACACCTATAAGCATACCTATAAATGGAGCAAAATTCTATTTATAATAAACATATCATATGAAATAACCAAAAATATTCCAAGTCACATAAAGCCAGCTTTTTACACTAATTTTAATCTCCGGAAACTCTTATTTAATGGGAAAGGCAAAAATGGAATACTTAACAACAGTGGTGTGTAAAAACTTTTATGTGCTGACTGTGATAATTTCTATATAGGAAAGACAGGAAGATCTTTTGAAAAGAGATTTCGTGAACACAAATCCGCCTTAACAAATCCTCTAATTTATTCTGAAATGGCTAATCATTGTCACCGTGAGAATCATACTTTTTCTATCGATTATGCCAAATTCTTACATATCAGTGGTAAGGGAAATAAATTGGACAAATCAGAGGCCCTAGAAATTTCTAAGTCAGTACACCGATCGGAACATCTGTTGAACAGTTATTTCCCAAAAATCTCTCCGCTCTTGGCCGAAATTTCCCGTGCCTCCCTCACCCCTCAGCCACCAACCGTTGAAGCGTGAATATCGGTACCAGTTTGAACAGCATTTAGTCTCATTTGCGCTCCCCTGAAGATGAGGTGAAAGCCTTGAAACCGGTAGGGCTATACCGTCACAAAAAAGTGGAATAAACAGTGTTTGATAAAAATAAATTACAATATTTTAGTATGTTCTTTATATAAACAATTTGTTCAAAATATTTACATGTTGTTTTTCGTTTTTAATGTTTTACGTGTCGTTTTGTTTTATTTTGTTTTTGGTAAATACCTAAGTGATTTTTATGGATTCCTTGAAAAAAGTTTTACCTTATCATGTTTTTCTTATGTTTGTATAATTGTATCATATTATACATTTTGTATAAAGTATAACCTGTCAGGTTTATTGCCATCATATTGTGTCTGGTATATAATGAAAACATATATGTGTCGACGCTTTTCAAACCCAGATATGTCCACGCAAGTTCAAACCGAGAATAACGGTATTTTGTCCCCGATAATATATACATGTATATCATAAAAATAATATGTTTTTTTGAGAATTACTTTAGAGATGACATTGTTTTCGTAAAAAAATCCTAGAAATTCAAGTCAGTAGAAAAAATAAAGCATATTTCAATTTTGACACACCCACTTTTGAAAAAAGCTCATTAAAAATGCGTGTTTTTTGTATAACACCGCACCGTTTAGAAGCTAGTCCTTAAGGGAAGAGATGATGATAATTTGTTGATAAATAAAACTCGTTAGATCGCAATGCGGAAAGAGAGAAATTTTATTAGTAACGTAGGTATTTATATCATTTTAGAATGTGCGCGGGAATGCGCTCGCGATATGCCTACGTCTCGTTTCTGCGCATGCAAAAACGATAAATGTTGTATGTAGGTATCATTCAAATACGGAACTGGCGAGACAGCCGTGGTGCGATCTCGCTCCGGCGTGGAATGCGGTCCGCTCCCGGCTCCGGGTTGAATGGCCGGCTCGTGAATTTTGGATTTGTTTATTTAGATTTGTCGAGGAATGCAAAGGTCACTTCATTGGCCATTGACCGTGTGTATGGACGCCCACAGTGTTCCGAGTGTGCGACTGAGTGTGCGACGACCGCCACATAGACATACCCGAGTTTGATTGTTGTTGATAGTACGACTACGCTACGACTGATCGGCCATCTTGAATGATGACGCTCTCTGATTGGTCTAAATAGACATGTCTGACTTTGATAAAAACAACCTCGTGGATATATCTGAGTTTGAAAAAAACTCTTATTTCATATGTTGTTTACAGTTAAGGCATTAACGTTGTGGAGGTTTAAAGACGTTGTAATTTATTTTTATCAAATACTGTTTATTCTACTTTTTTGTAACGGCATAACCCTACCGGTTTCAAGGCTTTCACCTCATCTTCAGGGGAGCACAAACAAGGTTCAATCACCATTTTGTATTGATTTCACGAGGAGACATCTTATTTTGAAATATTCAGATTGATCCAGGACTACATAAGCTACATTTTGGTATATTTATCTCACAAATATCGTAATGTGAATATATCTGGGTTTGAAAAACGTCAACACATATTTAAAAATAAAGGTACCTTGAAATAGTCATGTACTAGGCGTATCCAGAAAGTAAGTGTACTGAGGCTCTCACGACCGGATGGATTTTATTTTCGACATGTTGGCTACACTTCCGTGTAGCCTGACCCTTCTCCTCCGCAACGAGACCGGTTCGAGGTCAGTACGCTGAGAAGTGTCGACGCGACAACACGTTTCGTGAAAAATGTCAATCCGATCTCCCGCCAAGTGCGAAATAAATAATGCCGGGCAAGAATTTTTGAGGCGCTGCAAACTCCATGGAGATGAATTTCTCCGCTCCATCGTTACTGGAGATGAAACTTGGGCTGCACACTACACGCCTGAAATCAAAAGGCAGTCTCAACAGTGGCGTTACACCTCTTCACCCTCCACCAAAAAGTTCAAAACCACAATTTCAGCCAATAAAATCATGGCATCCGTGTTTTGGGACTGTCAAGGCATAATTTTAATTGAATATATGCCTCAAGGGAGACCATCAACTCTGCAAGATACTGTGAGACCCTAAAAAAATTGCGGAGGGCGATTCAGAACAAGAGGAGAGGCATGCTGACCAAGGAAGTCTGCCTGCTGCACGACAATGCCAGACCACACGCGGCCAACGCCACGAAGGAACTGCTCGCCTCGTTTAAATGGGATGTCCTGAACCATCCCGCGCATTCCCCTGACCTAGCACCTTCAGATTACTATTTCTTTACCTCCCTGAAGCTGCACATGGGTGAAAAAAGGTTTTCAACCGACGAGGAGGTAAAGGAGGAGGTGGAGAAGTGGATGGAGGGGTTGGCGGGAAACTACTTCGAGGAAGGCATAAAAAGTTGATACCCCGCTTCACCACCTGCATTGAGAGGAATGGCGACTATGTCGAAAAATAGCTTATATATGTACTACGGTAACCACGTAATTTTTTTGTTTAAATAAAAAAAAATGTAACCTACAAAAATTCAGTACACCTATTTTCTGGATATGCCTCGTTTAACAAACTTAGCTATTTTTTTTTAATGGAACCATCATTGAATTCCATTAATTGTAAATGTTATGGATTCGATTTTGAAGTTTCAAAAAAAAAATCGACGTAGTTAATTGACCAGTTCATTTTTATAAAATTATATAAATTTATTGACTTCTAAAGAAACCATTTTTTTATAAATTTAATGGGAATACAGTTGATATACAGATTTGAAAAATGTTTCAGCACAGTGTAATGATCCAATTTCGTCACAGAAATTACCTAGTGTAATTGTTCTCTATATTAACAATCAATGGTTTTGGGCATTGTTATTCACTTGTTTCTCCTACCGTTTTATAACAACTACATACAGTACCCGGCGGTAAGTAATATACATCGGGCTTAAAGGTCAGTAAAGAGCGTCGTATATGTCGCACGATGCGCTAACGGCCCGTGCGATAGACACGACGCTCTACAAAGCGACAGTCTCTTTCTTAAGCCCGATGTGTATCACTTACTGGTACTGTACGTATATGTATCAAGGATAGTAAAACTAAAAAAACATCTTCTTAAAATGAGTCCGTCTATTTTTCTCTAATAGACGGACTCATTTTAAGAAGATGTTTTTTTTTTAGTTTTATATTTGGGTTTCTATATTTGAATCCAGTTGTATTAAAAAAATGGTCCAGTAGATGACTTTTTTTAACAATTACAACACGAAAAAAAAATACATTAAACAAATTAACTACCACGCTCAAAATATTATCTTCATTTCTCGCAATTTCTGGTTCCATATTCTTATCTGACTCGTATTTATGTTACAATCAAGAATATTGTAAAATATTCAATGGTGGAGTAACCAACTATGATAACAATTCACATAAAGGGGAACATTTCCCGTAGTATATTTCCATAATGACCCCTACTGTCTTGCAGATTGCTAATTAAATACTGTTAATCAGATACGTAATCGGCCGATGAGTTTCGCGAGCGCTCCGCGCACATTCCAATATGGCGCTCCCTGCTCCGGGTCCAAGTTACGAGTGATGTTAACCTTTCCTTCCCTGTGTTGGGTATCTTCTACACTTTGCTTCTAATAACCATCAATATCTCTATAAATATAATAAATACAAGGTTAAGATTTTAGGTATTCCTCCATAATATATTTACGCATTGATTTAAAAAATAATATTAATATTAATCAGAATTTATCGACTACATCGTGGGTATTTTATGAAGATATCGAAAACAAATTCGCATTTAAACGCTGTGAGTGCCTCGGCATTGTGTCTTGTCGATAGGTGAATAGTATGCGGGAAGCGCGACACTATATTCGCATCTCACTTTTGCATACTCCACTGAATTGCGAGGAGCTGAATTGTCTCAACGTCGCAAGCATAGGCGTAAGCGCCGGGGTATGCGACTGACGTTCCGCGCCACATTAGCTTCTAGGCTTGCAAATAGGTTAGACGTACGCCCATTCCGTGAGCGTTGCCAGATGGTTTTTTAATGTTTTCAGCAAATAAATCTCAATTATTATAATTTTTAACTTCAATTATAATTAATTAAGGGGATTATCTATGAATGTTCTTATTTTTCCGATTTAAAATCGCTAATTTTTGATCGCGTACTCACTATCCAACACCGGAGCACGCGTTTCAATTTTAGCACCGTAAGGGAAGGGTTAACAAAGACCGCCCTGGTTAGGTCTGTTTTCCTTACTTTTGTGAATTGTAATATTCCTTCCAAATCGATAGGACTCTCGTTTAAACATAATGGAAATAAATACATTTACATATTTTTTCCCCTTCTTCACTTATATTTTTAAACATTTTTGTTTCGTGATTTTTAAGTTAAATAAATCACTGTCACAACCTTTTCATTAATTGAGTTCATTACTGGTATCAAATACGTGTGGTTCCTTCTTCAAGTAATAAGGATCTCGTTTTTTACGTCGTTCTTTACTGTCCATGCAGTGAGACTCTGAAATCAGTTACAAACCAATATAAGACTCGCTCCGTCCTTGGCATGCTTTAAAAGAAGCGACTGAAAAAAACTCTTAATTTCTAGTCAGTAAAATAAAGTGTTTCATTACAGATGTTTCCTTTCCTCTTCACCATTTCTTTTGATTGATGATATCTCACTTTATATGAAAATTAATGTTCGGGTGATTGTCCGTCTTTGTGGGGTTCGTGGGCATATGCTTACGTATGTGTTTATGGATTTCGTAGGGATGGATAGTCATTTTAATTATTTATGCAACCATATGACTAGCTTCATTTACTTTTATCTGGTTGGCTGGAAGAGATTGCCGCTTGGCAATAAACCCGTCAAATTGTATTTGCAATAAAAGTGTTAAATAAAAAAATAAGGAGTTTAATTAACGCTTGTCTTCCAGCCCGGAGGTTGCAGGTATAAATAATAGAAACCCAGATTTTTTAAAGAAAAATTCCAGTCTGATTCCAGAGGCTCTTTAGGTGGAATATGAGGTAAAACACGAGAAGTGGGGATTAATGTAATTAGGAGAATAACAAAGTAATTTCTTGTTAAATGTCCTTATACGAGTATGTAGTAACACACACTTAAAGCTAAAAGAGAGAGAGATAGAGGGAGAGAGAGATCCGAGAAGTCTACACACCCATTCCCTTTACAAGATATTTACTCTTCTCTTTCTTTATTAAAACCACTGACAAATAAACCATAAAATAGTTATTCATTTTATTTATTTATTTACAGTATGAAGCATAAATAGGTTAAATGCAATAATATGCAAAGCTTGAATTTAGTTATATATAGTAACGATAATTATAATATTTGTTAAACCGTAATAACTTACTACCATTACTGAGAAATCTCAAAATATAATATAATACATTTTTTAATTTTTTTTTCAGAATAGTCAAAGACGCCTATAGCTGAGGTTCTATTCAGTAGGCATAACCCATGAAACAAAGGAATAGCATTTTAGTTCTATTTATTATCAGTTTAAATAGGTCACTATTTCTGGAACTCGAATAGTTGTGAGGAACATAAAACCATGTGTAATCCAACATAGTTGGATTGCCTATACTGGTATAAGAAAAGACCTTGACACCCCTCCTCACGCTTAGAAGGTTGTATCCCAACATAGTTGGAAAAAAAATCATATGTTTTTACGTCTTATCATCTGACGAAAAAGTCAAAAGTCTTTGAAGCCGATAAGAAACACAAGGAATAAAACAGTGTCTAATGCAAAGAAACATAATGTTTAATTTATAATATTTACCTCAAAAATCAATTAACCTTTCCCTTCCTGTGCTAAAACAATCCGCGCGTTTCGGTGCTGTGTATTCAATACTCATCAATACACATGTAAAAATGAGCGATTTATAATATGAATATTCAGAGCCAATCGCTTAAATTGATTAAATTTGAAGTCAAAAGTGATAATAATTGAAATTTAATTAATGAAAACATGAAAAAAATATCGGCTGACGTTCACAAAACAGGCGAAGAGACCCCATCAAACTAATGCCCGAAAGCTATTGAAGTGAGCGAACTGAGATTCTATTATTACGTTCCTATATACCGAAGTAGAGTGAAAGTGAAATGTGAATACCGTCGCTTCCTCACCCATACCAGTTTTTTATGATGAATATACCTACGTCACACACTGGCACACGTTTGATTGTATTGGTGAATTTATTCCTGATTTTCACAAAATATCTCTGATGTGGCCGGTAAGTGCTAATTATTTATTATTAATATTATTTTTTTCATTCAATGCGTAAATGTATTACGGATGAATACTTAAAATCTGAACCCAGTATTTATTATATTTATAGAGATATTAAAGTTTTTAGAAGGAATGTGTACTAATTACACATCACAGGGAAGGAAGGGTTAACATGACACCACAAAATTAACTTATTATATTTTTTAGATTCAGTGTAAAAATTCTCATTTCAAACTACCTATTTTTGATAATTCATGGAAATTTTGATTGAAGAAACCATGTCTGAAAAAGACAAATGAAAACCAAACACCTGTAATGAGTAAAACGTTCCATATCCATAATTTTGTTTTGAAGAACCAAGTACCAGATTGACAAGTTATCAGAAATATGTGCCGAGAAATAAAATTCCCTTGGAGCCTTAAATGAATGAAAGTAACAAATTGCGTCGAAAATCTGTTTTTCAATTCGAATCTAAAAGATAAATTATTGTAAATCCGAACCCGGAAGACAAATTTCAAATTCAAATCTGAAATTGTAAATCAAAATCCGGAAGATAAATTGTTAATCTAAATGCGAAAAGAAAAAATAAGTAAATACGCTAACCGTCAGATCAACTAAGTACGGATGCGTATAAAATTACAAAAGTAAACGAAACAAAGAGAAAATAATGATTTTCGTATTTTGGTCAGATAGGAAAGGCTTACGAAATACATTTATTTCGATTTTCTAAAGGATTATTTGAAAATCCCTCTTATGGTACTTATAATTTTAAAAAATATATTGAACCCGAGGTGCACATTACAAGTTTAAATTTTAACGGCCTTCGTGGCCTTATTCGTAAAACGTTGGACTTCCACTTGGGGGTTCTAGGTTCAATGGTACGAAAACAAAAATAAGTAGTATATCAATCTGGATTGATAGTTTGTCAGGTAATAATATTTGCAAGCTTCAGATATGTGCGAGTGTTGTTGCATTTCGGTGTGCGAGTGTTGTTGCATTTCGATATGTGCGAGTGTTATTGCATTTCGATATGTGCGAGTGTTGTTGCATTTCGATATGTGCGAGTGTTGTTGCATTTCAGCGTGCATTAGTATTTCCAATACGTGCGATAGCGAACTGAAGCTAACTTATTCACTCCAGTCGTTCTTTATCAAAAAGCTTGATAACTGGGATCGAACATAATATTATCTTCCGGCCATGCTCTTCAATATTTCCGCATCACCAGTTTAGAATAATATTCTAAGTAGAGCAAACTCTCCTTAAATACGATCTTACTATGGATTCGATGTCATTATTGATAAATTAAAAATATAACAAAATAAATCAGTTGAGTGTTAAGATAGGAAGGTGGTGGATACGATAATATGTTAAGATAGGAAGGTGGTGGATATGGTAATATATTGAGTGTTAAGATAGGAAGGCGGTGGATACGATAATATGTTAAATGTTAAGAAAGGAAGGTGGTGGATACAATAATATGTTAAATGTTAAGATAGGAAGGTGGTGGATACGATAATATGTTAAGATAGGATGGTGGTGGATATGGTAATATATTGAGTGTTAAGATAGGAAAGCGGTGGATACGATAATATGTTAAATGTTAAGATAGGAAGGTGGTGGATACAATAATATGTTAAATGTTAAGATAGGAAGGTGGTGGATACGATAATATGTTAAGATAGGAAGGTGGTGGATACGACAATATGTTAAGATAGGATGGTGGTGGATATGGTAATATATTGAGTGTTAAGATAGGAAGGCGGTGGATACGATAATATGTTAAATGTTAAGATAGGAAGGTGGTGGATACAATAATATGTTAAATGTTAAGATAGGAAGGTGGTGGATACAATAATATGTTAAATGTTAAGATAGGAAGGTGGTGGATATGATAATATGTTAAGATAGGAAGGTGGTGGATATGGTAATGTATTGAGTGTTAAGATAGGAAGGCGGTGGATACAATAATATGTTAAATGTTAATATAGGAAGGT
This sequence comes from Odontocerum albicorne, assembly GCA_949825065.1. NCBI lineage: Eukaryota > Metazoa > Arthropoda > Insecta > Trichoptera > Odontoceridae > Odontocerum > Odontocerum albicorne. The sequence goes on along the minus strand of OX463842.1, from coordinate 52,294,890 downwards.
GGTGGATACAATAACATGTTAAATGTTAAGATAGGAAGGTGGTGGATACGATAATATGTTAAATGTTAAGATAGGAAGGTGGTGGATACAAGAATATGTTAAGTGTTAAGATAGGAAGGTGGTGGATACGATAATATATTGAGTGTTAAGATAGGAAGGCGGTGGATACGATAATATGTTGAGTGTTAAGATAGGAAGGGGGTGGATACGATAATATGTTGAGTGTTAAGATAGGAAGGCGGTGGATACGATAATATGTTAAGTGTTAAGATAGGAAGGGGGTGGATACGATAATATGTTGAGTGTTAAGATAGGAAGGGGGTGGATACGATAATATGTTGAGTGTTAAGATTGAAAGGTGGTGGATACGATAATATACTGAAAGTTAAGATAGGAAGGTGGTGGATACGATCATTAAATTAGGTACTTCTCCGATTCTGCATATATTGAGATAAACATATTTGGTAAAATAAAACGCGGAAAATTAACCAAAGGTAACCAAATCTAACCAACTAATACTTTGATAATATTTTAATAAAAATACAAATTTTCTGAAATAAACTGCAAGATCTTACGTATATTATCTCTTTATCGTTAGATTAAATTAAATAAACCCATACTACACAGAAAAATCTCACTGTCACACATGTATAAATATCTTTAAAAAACTTCCAGATAAACGACTTTGTAAAGCCTTTTCCTAAGTACAGGGCCTAAAATTTTAGATGAAATCGTTTATAAAGGAACATTAAAACTGCTAACGCGAAGAAATGACTGCGAGTTTCACTTTACCCTTAAATTCTAATAAACTGCCTCATTAATAGTAATACACATTACTGGTGGATTTTCTCCACAAATTGATATCCCAATATTGGTCATTTAAAGACTTTTTAAGTTATTTATTAGAGCTTTTTTATTTATTTAACACTTTTATTGCAATGCAATCTGACGGGCTTATTGCCAGGCGGCAATCTCTTCCAACCAACCATACAAAAGTAAATGAAGCAAGTTACGTGGTCGCATAAATCATTCAAATGACTATCCATCCCCACGAAATCCATATAAGTGAGAACATGCCCACGAACCCCATAAAGACGGACAATCACCCGAACATTATTTTTCATATAAAGTGAGATATCATCAATCAAAAGGAAAGGAA
>OX463842.1:52214033-52293531 GCA_949825065.1 Odontocerum albicorne | reverse complement strand
TTTCGTGGGGATGAATATTAATTTGAATGATTTATGCGACCACCTAACATGCTTCATTTACTTTTGTCTGTTTGGTTGGAAGAGATTGCCACCTGGCAATAATCCCGCCAGGTTGTATTTGCAATGAAAGTGTTAAATAAATAAGTCACACAAATTTATACTTATTTTCTTAACATCATATTATAATTTTGCAGAAATACATTAATATCTTAAAACCACAAAAAGAACGACAATTGTCATATCGTTTAATATAACATGTATAAGTGATTTAAAAAAATAAATATTTTAAAGAATATCCCTTTAATTTTTTTTCATAATTTGTCATAGATATATATGTATAATTTGGGCGTTTAAAAGAGTAGAATGTTTAAAATATACAGTCGCTAAACTTGAAAAAAATATTGGAGTGAGTGTTTCGTTTATATATCTCCATTTTTTGAAACAATAAATCTTTACATTTTTGATACTACTATATACTCATATTTTAATTTAATAATGATAGGCGTTGCCCTATACCAAGTGTGCACACTCCATGTAGACGTCATTAAGTGCTGAAACATCTGTCACTATATTGTTTATAGTTAAGGCATTAACGTTGTGGAGGTTTAAAGATATTGTAATTTGTTTTACCAAACACTGTTTATTCCACTTTTTGTAACGATATAAGCCTACCGGTTTCAAGGCTTTCACCTCATCTTTAGGGGAGCACTAACGAGACTGAATTCTGTTCGAATTGGTACCGATATATGGTACACGCTTTTAACGGTCGGGGACATTTGGATTGGGGACTGAGGGAGGCATGAGACGATCTCGGCTTGCAGCGGAGAGATTTTTGGGATAAATGTGTTTACCAGATGTTCTCGATATACTGACTTAGAAATTTATAGGGACTCTAATCTGTCCAATTTATTTCCGTTAATACTGATAAACCCAGTATTTATTTTATTTATAGAGATATTAAAGTTTTTAGAAGCAGTTTATACGAGTTACGCATCACAGGGAAGGAAGGGTTAAAAGAGATTATGGGGTTTTCTATGACTCTATTCCACACGCTTTTAACGGGTGTGTTTGCATATTACTAAGTAGACTTCAGAAAAGATCTACGCACATTTAATCAATTTGTATATTTTAACATGTCCACATTGATAACAGGAAAAACAGCAAAACGTTTTGTTGGTTGAAACACTTTTGTTTAATTAATATGTCTGACAATTATTTACACCATCATAAATTAAGCTTGTTTTGTGTCGTGTTCACGAACTGAGACGTTAAAATCATCCCCATACACACAAAATCACCTTTTTGAATGAATTTTGTGATATCGATACCTTCTACATGTCGTGGATAAATTGAGGATGAAACTCCTTTGCTAAGCTTTGTAGGCCTGAGTTACTTCACAGGGAACATGAGTAACCATGTAACTGTAGTCATTATGCAATACGTGTGTGTGTGGATTTTTAAAACTCTTTTTGTTATTGATGTAATTGGATAAAACCTACATCAAACGTAAAATAAACAAATCAAAGGGATCTCAACATTCTTAGATGTTGGTTGGTAGACATCATTGCCATATGCTAAGAAAGACGCTTTATTCAACGAAAGTTTTATAAAATAGGATTATAATATATAACACGTTCCCTAAATTAATTTATTTGTTCAATTTCTAAAAGCACTTCTGACGGTTGATTAATATTCACATTTAATCTTGTAATAAAAAATGGTAATACTCATATTTGTATAATCATGTATATTTAATAAAAAGCATTTTGAATATTCAATAGCAAATGAAGCGTTTTCAATGAAACGTGTGCCAATTTATTTTTTCTGGGAACCCCCGGGGAATACCTTCATTTCAATTTATACATAAAAGTGTCTCTTATAAATGTTACTTCCTTCATATTCAAATATCCCTGCATGTACCTACATTACTCTTATTTGTAATTTAAATAATTCCCTTTCAAAATATGGTCCACTTGATATAATGTGTATTTGCAATATCCTGGATCTACCTCGTGGAATCATTTAATTTAATTTTATTTTTTTCGAGAACGATTGATTGGGCACTAAACCTACTCAGTCATGAGCTCCGCTACAGGATATATGGATATTTAGTTATATTATAACACTTTTGTTGTATACAGTACAACCTAGCGGGCTTATTGTCACGTGGCAATATCTTCCAGCCAACCAGAAAGTTGTTTAAGAGGCCTTAAGTGAAAACCAGACTTGACCTTTTTAAAAAAAATATTTTCTTATGGGATTATATTGTACTGTATAGTAATACCGTGTCACACTTTCATTATGTACAGTACAACCATGTGTCAGTATTGCCATGTCATAATCTCGACCAAACAACTACAATATAAAGATAACCTGAAGTAAAAACCAAACAATAGTATTTTTAAATATTACACTTGAATTGAATCACTGTGTCAACTTGAATTGAATCTGTATGTCAACTTGAATTGAATCTGTATGTCAACTTGAATTGAATCTATGTGTCAACTTTAATTTAGTCCATGTGTCAACTTGAATTGAATCTCAACCCACTGTTCGAAGGGCAGGCGTCTCACCAACTAGACCACATAGGTGGAAATTAAATATTTGTTATTAAATACATTTTACTGAGACATAATTATTTTTTTACTATAATAACGTAATGTTTGAATGTTATTAGTATCCCAAAAATTCATTCAATGGATACCAATTTCTTATGATATAAATAAATATATAAATATGTACATACCATCACCTATTGTTTCTTTTCGAATAGGCAAAAAAACTCGGATCTCCGCGTCTTTCTTGCCCATGCATACAGCTCATGTCTCGTTTATATCCATACATCTCGTCAAATATGATCATACTTACCATTTACTCAGCTAAATTGTCTTCGACTATCGTCTTTCACATTTTTCTTGATCTACTTGGCCGCTCTCAATTTACTTCAGACAGATATATTTGTTTCGTAAACCATTATTAGAGTATGGTCAAACTATCTTAACACTTGCCTTACTGTGCTAAACGATTCCGCCAGCCACTGTGCTGGACGCTCAGCATCCAGTGAAAAATGTATGTTTTAAATTAAAATTATGCAAAATCTGCTATGTTATTTTTTGTAATTAGCTATAAAATTATTTTATTATGTAAGTCCTGGTCACTCACTATCCATCATAGGGTGGCAAGTGTTAACGATCCTTTTTTATTTACACTTAAATCATCCATTTCTAACAAATAGTTACCTTCTACGCGATTATTTCTTACTCTTTGAAAGGTTTTAATACCAAACATTGACGTGACACGCATGGCAACTGATCAAATGTATTTTGTCCAAAGGCAGTATTCATATTTGGTTCCCATGATATACAATGTGGTGTCAAATTCAATAAATACAAAAGGGGTAACCAATACAGATCCATATAAGTTGTGTATTATTTATGTTCTTCTCTCTAGCTTTCATTGTCTAGACTTTATTTCCATAAATTAATGTTAGCACTATCACACTTTATATACAATAATGTTTTTTTTGACAAAATTTACACATCTCGTATGAATATATTAATCAAAATGTTAAAAAACTATTTATTTGGAAAGTAAAAAATGTTAATTAAATTTTCCCTCGTTATTTTTTAAGGCAAAAAAACCTTTTCATGCAAGCTCTCTAAGATTCAAATACTCTAACTATAGTGTAAGTGTTAAACCGCACTTCTGTTTAGCCCCATTTCTTCCCCACTAGAAGCCCATCACATCCCAGCCAATGTAACAATATTATGCTAAGCGAGAGCCAGACCCCGCGAGGATGTGATTTTAAGGCACCGAGCGCACACTTGTTGAGGTGGCCGGCTGCTTAAATAAACCCTGAAACCTAAACTCCCTGAATCTGGTGGAAACTAACTAAAAGTGCATGGCGCACGATGCACTAAATACAGGTATACAGGTTGATTTATGTTTTATTTATCGATTTATTCTGTTTTTTAGTGAACATGTCATTTGAAGAGATATCAGGTGTGAACAGCTGTCATTGTAAATTTAAACCATTTTTATTAAGGGAAACTTTTGAAGTAAAACTTCTACAGGCGCGGTAGGGCAAATTGGCCTGAACGTCACGACAATTGAAACGGTGTTTTATATTAATAAATTTTAATTATTATTAAATATTTTATTTATCACTAAAGTATTATTAATTATTCTAATATTAATAACGATTTTTTATAAATAATAATTATTATTATTTTAATATTATTAAGTGTATTATATTATTATTATTTACTATGTATTAAAATATTATTATTTATTATTAAAAATTAAAAAATTATGTTATAACATATATATTTTTATATTAATATATTTAATAATTATTAATTTTATTTTACGAGTACATTAAATTATTTTATTTTATTGAATATTTATTTAATTTTTTATTTAATATATAATTTACATTCAATAAATAATTATATTAATATATGTATGTTATTCTAACACTAATAATTATATTATTATTATATTATAATTAATTAATAATATATTATTAATAATATAAAAAAAATAATTTAATAATAAAAAAAAAAAATTATAATTTAATAATTATTTAAAAATAATTTATTTAATAATTATTTAAAAATAACAAATTTAATAATTAATAACATAAAAATATTATTATATTTAATATTAAAAAATATAAATTTAATATTATTAAGTGTTGTAATTTGTTTTATTGCACACTGTTTATTCCACATTTTGTAACGGTATAACCCTACCGGTTTCAAGGCTTTCATCTCATCTTCAGGGGAGCACAAAAAAGACATGAGGTGAAAGCCTTGAAATCGGTAGGGTTATACCGTTACAAAAAGTGGAATAAACAGTGTTTGATAAAACAAATTACAATATATTTAAACCTCCACAACGTTAATGCCTTAAGTATAAACAACATTTATTAGGCGCTCATTCAAGTATTTTTCCACATCCATGTTTCACTTACATTCATCAAAATTGGTGCTAAAATACTGTTTTCGACTATAAATTTTGCAAATTTTTATTATGTTCGTTCTGGTAACACAGTGCCCCATTGACTTTGTTTTATATCGCTACATGTTCTTCGATATTTCTCGTAAATCTTCCCTCATTTGAGAAAATACTACATTAATAGCAACACTCTTGAAATTGATATAATCTTCCATTACTCACACATATATCGCAATTACTTCTCTTTTGTAACTTTTATATCATCGGATTTGAAACTTTAACATAGCACGTGTACAAAATTAAGATTCTCAAAAGAAATGTGGATGCAGTGTTTTATACTTGTACAGTTTGTTAAACGAGAAAAACAATCGTCCTAACAAATAGTTTAGTTATATAATGCAACACCATCCCTTCAGAAACACTTCGCGTTTAAACTTAAATCATATAAGTAAGGTCACTTAATAAGGGCGAAATAAGAATCAAACTACTAGGTATTAACATAAGTTGTGTCCGTTTTTTTTTTCAATTTAAAAATGAGCACCAAAAGTAAAACAAAATGGTAATTTTTTTATGTCATTCGAAAGAAAATTTCCTGCTCTAAAAGAGGTTGTGTTTGCTTTTACGTTACATATATTATTTTATTTGATTACAAGCCTTCAAAATGGAATGTCAAGTATACGAAAGTGAGCATCTTCGACACCTCCTTCTGTTCGCGTTCAATCGAGGGAATAAACCTGCCATAGCTGCTCGTGATATTTGCGAAGTGTACGGTGAAGATGCTACGAATAAAAGGACAGCTCGTCGATGGTTTTTCCTTTAATAATGACATCGAATTGCGGGCATGGTTGGACGAATTCCTCGAGTCAAGATCAGATGGTTTTTATCGCACAGGCATTGAAAAACTTGTGGAACGTTGGCGAGAAGTTATAAATAATGAAGGAAAATACATTATTGACTAATTTGTTGCAAAATTATGAAGGAGAATACATTATTGACTAATTTGTTGTATTTTTTTGTTGTGTCCTCTTCATTTGGAAAAAAACGGACACAACTTATGTTAACACCCAATAGAATGTTTATTCGATCATTGGCACTAGCAATGGTGCTTTTGTTATTTTGATATGTAATATATGACCAATGTATGTACACTGTAAGTCCAAAGCAGTCGTACGAGTATCTCGCACAATACAGGAAAAAAAAACAGTATGGAATATTTCGGTAGACTTGAGTGTATTAGCCCCATTAAAATTTATTCTTACTAAATTGAAAATCAAATAAATCCTGTTTCCAATTAACTTTGTATTGACGTATATTTTATAACCGTTATCAATTATATTTATTTTCAACCTCTTTTTAAGTTCTTTGTTAATATTGGTTTGTTTTAACATTTTCAGAATTATTTGCCATGTCATACTTCCAATCATGTGCTAGGTGCATGACCGCCTGGTAACACACTGGATTACCAAGCGGAATGTTACCTTTTCAGACCCCGTGCTGTACTTCTCCCCTCGAATGACACAGACATTTTTTCCGCCTAGTATTTGAGGGTAAAAGGATATCTCTTACTTCGATAATACGAGGCATATCCAGAAAGTAAGTGTACTGAATTTTTGTATGTTACAATTTTTTTTATTTAAACAAAAAAATTACGTGGTTACCGTAATACACATGTAAGCTATTTTTCGACATAGTCGCCATTCCTCTCAATGCAGGTGGTGAAGCGGGGTATCAACTTTTTGATTCCTTCCTCGAAGTAGTTTCCCGCCAACCCCTCCGTCCACTTCTCCACCTCTTCCTTTACCTCCTCGTCGGTTGAAAACCTTTTTCCACCCATGTGCAGCTTCAGGGAGGTAAAGAGATAGTAATCTGAGGGTGCTAGGTCAGGGGAATGCGCGGGATGGTTCAGGACATCCCATTTAAACGAGGCGAGCAGTTCAGTCTGGCATTGTCGTGCAACAGGCAGACTCCCTTTGTCAGCATGCCTCTCCTCTTGTTCTGAATCGCCCTCCGCAATTTTTTTAGGGTCTCACAGTATCTTGCAGAGTTGATGGTCTCCTTTTGAGGCATATATTCAATTAAAATTATGCCTTGACAGTCCCAAAACACGGATGCCATGATTTTCTTGGCTGAAATTGTGGTTTTGAACTTTTTGGCGGAGGGTGAAGAGGTGTGACGCCACTGTTGAGACTGCCTTTTGGTTTCAGGCGTATAGTGTGCAACCCAAGTTTCATCTCCAGTAACGATGGAGCGGAGAAATTAATCTCCATGGAGTTTGCAGCGCCTCAAAAACTCTTACCCGGCCTCCACTCGATTCAACTTGGTGGAAGATGGGATTGACATTTTTCATGAAACGTGTTGTCGCGTCGACACTTCTCAACGTACTGACCTCGAACCGGTCTCGTTGAGGAGGCGAAGGGTCAGGCTACACGGAAATGTAGCCAACATGTCGAAAATAAAATCCATCCGGTCATGAGAGTCTCAATACACTTACTTTCTGGATACGCCTCGTATTTATTCTTTCAAAAGAAAATAAGCATGATAGTGTACACCAATCGTCTCACATTTGAGTGTCATCTATTCCAGTACAGCTGTGTGACCGGTGAGTTTGCTGGTATTCAACGGCTCACTCACTTCAAGAAGAGCAAATAAAACTTTACGGAACAGCTTCGCTTTTCAGCTGAATTGACATTGGAATGGCAAGGGATCTACAACTACAACGTCTAGCAACGATGACATATGGGTTTACTTTTTATTTTGTTTTTTTTAGTTTAGATGTACAAAAGTGTGGGCTGAAAGCCCCCCGATGTCCGTGCGGTTGGGCTCGCCCTACATTAGTGGGGTGTATCTCGGCCGGGGAAATGTTTGTGGGATGAGGCTGGACTTTTTAAAGTCTTCTATCTTAAACGTGTTTTCTGCAGTTTGTTTTGAGATGTGTGTGCGATACTCGGAATGAGTTTATTATATCATATATGTTATACCATATGTACACATTGTGTTGCTGTCAGGGAACCTTTATCTGTTTGTTTGAATTAATCCGAGGAGGTATTAGTGGATTTGATTACACAAAAACAAAACCCCGTTGCACGTTCTCATCAGCCTGACAAACAGTGACATTCAATTACAACTGGAAACATCATGAGAAATTAAACTCCTCACACATCATCACTCCAGAAAGACCATAAACATTCATCCCACAATATACCGCACACAATCATAAGAATAAAAATAAAAAAACATACAGAAAAACAACAAAATTTAAAACAACATGAAGAAACCCACACTCACGAGCCCACACAAATCTTTTCCACACGTCATTCATCCTGAAAGCCCAAGTACTCAAAATTCTGTCGCAATAACAACCACGCTCCGATCAACTGTCTAAATGGTTTTCCTAAATTACATGCTTTCAATCCACTTAAAAGGCCTGAGTCTTTATAGTTCTTATTTCTCATCTTAACTCTTTCCCCGCGGGGAGCACAAACGCCTGTGATCTGACGACAATCCAAGTTTCAAATCACAAATACTTAAAAAAAATGACACAAAACCGGAATAAAAATTGAACTAAAATTTAAAATAATCTTTATTCTAGCGACATCTCTGAAAACCTTGTCAAATAATATATTAGTTTATGAGATATTGTTGAATAAAAAGAGCGCCGAATTTTTTTGGTTTCTCAATATTTCCAGCATTAACGACCTGTCGCGCGGATCGAGTCCTGCGATGAGTCTGTCTTACGTTAATAAACATTACTAAGTCTCTCTTACGTAAATAAACATTACTAGTGCTATATGCATTTGATTGGGTGAGTGTCATGAAGCATTGATTTGATCGTAGCATTCCTTTGTTTATTTTACGTAATGTTAAGTTTATCTCCTTTATTTAATGAGTCTCCTTAAGAGTAATGACTATTATTTATTATCAGAAAATTACTTAAGTGTCATGTTTACTTGGTGTTGTAATCAAATATCAGTGGTTCTAAACAAAATATGTGTTCAAACTTAGAAATTAAAAAACGCTGAAACTGTGCCGCGCACAGGATTCGTGGAATTTGATTTTTAACGCGGTGAACAGGTTAAAGGCACTTCGTTATTTTTGTCCAGAATATTACGTTTTATGAATCAAATTCTCTTCGGTTCAATATACCAAGCTTTTTAGACACTGCAGTGTGTGCCACGTACCATATACTGCTTCTCATTACAGATACTGAGTATCCTCAAGCCATCATGTAATATTTCTGATTTAGCCATAAAGTTCTCGATTCTCTCAATTTCTGCTTTGAGTTTGTTAAGAAATTTCCAAATCAATCAGAGCAGTTCAGAGTTAAGTGGCAATGCATATATAGACAAAATACACCTACTGAGATACGAGGTTCCTCTCCGCTGGTTAATCTCAGCAATATAATGTGTTTGTTCCAGAAGCATATATACAGTGTTTTTATTGATACTTTATCTCAATTTCAAATCAGGGGTTGTGAGCTAATAGCTATACAAAGGATGTCTGAGGGTATCCAGTTGGTTAGATTTCTCTTGACTGCTTTTTGAAATGAAACTTATAGGTGCGATAGGACAAACTGGCCTGAACGTCACGAAAAGTGAAACGGTGTATTCAATAAAAAATTTATTATTATTAAACTATTATTTATTATTATTAAATATTTTAAGTATTCATAAATTATTATTAATTATTTTAATATTGAAAACTATTTATTATTAATAATAATTAATATTATTTTAATATTATTAAGTGTATTATATTATTATTAAAATTATTATTATTTATCATTAAAAATTTAAAAAAAATATTTTTTGTTATATATTATTATTATATTCATATATTTAATCATAAATAATTTTATTTTATGTTAAATTATTTTATTTAATATATATTTTAATATTTATTTAATATATGATATAATTTATATTTAATATATAATAACAATAATATATATATATGTTACTGTGGGAACCACGGTCGTCGCTGAATATTGTCAACACATACGGTCAACGACTGACGAAACGACCTTTGGACACCTCGACGAATTATATTTTACAGTCCGAAGATCACATGCCAAAACATTGACGCGGCCGGACATTGCGCCGCATTCCATAGTAGAAAGAGAACGCATCACGCTGTCTCGCCGGTTCCGTAAATAAATTGTTACCCACAATACTATTTACGATATCTACAACACTTCAATTGACCATTTCTGCACGCACAGAAGCGAGATAAAAATATATCGCAGGCGCACTCCCGCGCCCATTCTAAAATGTTATAAATACCCACATACTGATAAATAAAACATTCATTCACTCTCTCCTTCCGCATTGCGATTTAACGTATTTTATTTATTTACTAACAACTACTATCATCATCTCTTCAAATAAAAAGAATTCCGCTAAATTCCGATAATATTAATAATTATATTATTATGATGTTATAATTAATTATAATATAATTAATCAATAATATAATATTTTTAATTGATAACATAATAAAAATAATATAAAAATAAGTAAATAATTATTTAAAAATAATTAATTTATTAATAACATAAAAACGTTAATATATTTTATGTTAAAAAATATTAATTTAATATTATTAAGTGTCTCATATTATTATTAAAATTATTTTTTATTATTAAAGTTATTATTAAAAATAAAAAACAAATATATTTTTCTATTTAATTAAGTGAGATTTCTTGAATTAAATTCCTCGTAATCATTTTTTTATTTAATTAAGAGAGATTTTCTTGAATTAAATTCAACATAACCATTTCCTAATCCTAAAAAAAACAATCGTTAACCAATGAAAAAAAAGCAATGCATAAAATCAACTTTTCCTGGGAGCTAAGAAGTTTCACTTCTACCGCGCGAGAGTCTCACGCATCTGTTTTTTTTATATTCGTCCTGTATTTTAAGGAGCAATCCCGGTGACAATATGCACGTTATTCAATTGAGCTGTTTAGAGGTAATCCTAGAACTGCCGATAATGAACGATAATCCAAACATGTTCTGTTGTTCAGGATGCATGTCCAGTTAAACTTTATTTTTATAATTATTCTGACTCAATTAAACTTTCTTTTAATAACTATACTGACTCAATTATGTACTTGACATATGTTTGTAATTGTCTAACACCACTTCAAATACTTAGTTTTAACACCAATCCCCCTGTAGGGAGCGGTTTGCGAGGGATTTGTCAATGCTGCACCACTTACTGGCTCTTGCTGCATACGGAGGCTGCAACGAAAATTTAACAGGCACTCAGTGCAGCTTTTCACAATCCCTTATGCAAATAACATTTGTTAGAAATTCTTCAATTTTCATTTCATTTGAAATAAAGTTAAGTGAAAGGTATTCGTTGAAATTAAGACCAAACGCAAATACATTTTAAATAAGTTCACTCATAAAATAATATCCTTTTATAAATGTCGAGTTTGTATTTTAATTTAAATTTATTTAAATATGCGGTATCATGAGTCCCTCTAAGGCTTTTTAAAAATTTACAATTAAAAAATGTTGAAAAATATGGTCATTTAAGAATTTATTGTTTCTGTTCATAATAAAAAATCAATCAATATTCGTTATTGTGTTCAAGTGCTAATTTGCCTTGCTATTTTTTTTTATATTTGTAGTATTTTTATAATATTACGAAATATTATACTAAATATTACGAAATATACGAAATATTATACTAATTCAAATTGGTTTTCGCATTTCAGTTAGACACAATCAAACCTTTTGCGATTCACGTGTACATACTCGTATCAATACCCATTTGCTAAAGATAGCGACACGTTGTAAATACCCAATCGGGAGAATACAACAATTCAGTGAATTCATGTCTGGTTTGGTGAATAATTTGAATGTACAAAGTATGCTGAATTTGGGAAGGTCCTTCCGCCGAATTTTTTTTATCTTGAGTCTTAACTGAGACAATGGTGATTCCAATTTCTTATAAGTTTTTTTTTGTATTTTTTCACATATTTCAATTTTGTATTCTTGTTGCCATTGAGAGAGATGTTTTTAATATAATTAAATTAATTATACTCATTTTTTTTGCTTTTAGTATTTAACTTGAAGTTATTTTTGTGTTTATTTTTAAATATATACACATTTGTATCCTGAATTGTTTTATTTTGATAAATGCTGAAACGTTATGTTTTGTTTTATAATGGATACTGTGACATGTAAAGGAGACGTAGTTTCTTTTATCGTTGAATTAATAATTATATTCAAGCCGGTTTTGGGTTCTGTGTATTGTTGCGTTTCTTAATAGAATGAGAATTTAAACTCATATTCATTTTGTTTGTTTTGAAGGGAAAAAGCTCACTTTTATTTTCAAATTCATACGTTTAATTGAAATGAAATTTATGAATCGTTTATATTATTTATAATTTGTTTTTTCATTTAAGTTTAAATATTGATAGTAACTGGTCTGATTTTGGGAAGAATGAATATTATTTCATGTCAATACGTTTTTAGCGAACGGTGAATTAATACTTAGTTTTTTTTGTGAATATTTAATACTTTATTGATTTTCTATGATTGATAAAATTTCATCACCTGATATTACACGAGATCAAAGAATATCCTAAATTAAGGAAATACAAAGAGACGCTATGGGGTCAGATAGCCTGATGTCACCATTTTGAGGATCTTCATAATCCATTAATTGAACACATTAAATAACTTTCATCGTTCCCTTCTCTACATTTAGTGATAGAAAAAAAATGCTTATTAGTTCGATAAATTTCTGAAGTGACAGGTAGCATAAAGCCAGATAATGATACGATTTAAAATATCAATGGTGTAAATGGCCATTTAGCAACAAACAAATCCTCTAAAAATTTTATTTTATCTCACAAAACTTATTGCAAAATAAAAAAGTAAAAAAAATGAGTTTAGTCCATGGCATTTTTAAGTTTTCGAACGAAGAACTGTTCAAAAACCTTAAAACTTCTGGATGTAGCAAAGCTTTTAATAGTAATTGATTGAATTATAAAACCACCAGTACTGGAGTACAGTTCAATAGCCTTTTAAATCTGTTATGATTTGAAGACAATCTTGACCAAAACAAATTTATTTAACATATATGTCCATGTCAGTCTTTAACTGGGTTATCCTTAATATTCTAGTACACTTCAGAGATAAAATATATTGTGTTTACTGCTCCATTTCAGCGAGCAGTTTAGATTGATCAAACCTCAAGTTTCAATTCAGCAAAGATGATCTGTCCGTCAATCTGCGGCTATCGTTCGGTTTGATATTCAAAATATTATAAACATTTTATAATTTTTCTGAATATTCTGTCCATTTACGAAAATATAAACATAAAAATACATGTTTTGTATTGTATTGCATTACACTTTTGTTTTATATAGTACAGTCTGGCGGGATTATTGCCATGTGACAATAATATATTTCAACAATCTTCAAAAGATTTTTAAAATATGTTGATTTCCAACGAAAATCGAACCCGAGTTTAAAAACATTTTTTTTTAAAGTTAAATTATTTACTTTGAAGAAAATTATTATTTGACTGAGTATTTGTCACACATAACTTATTTATGTACCTGTTGTATTTTATTAAATTATTTTTAAACCCTTCATAACCTGATGGATTACTACCCCATGGCAATCACTTTCAAATATCTTAAAAAAATTTAAGTGAAAACATGACTGAAATATTTTTTTAAATATTGAATACCAATGAAAATGGATCCCGAAACATATGTTGTCTGGTCGTTAAAAAATGTTTGCAAAAAAGTGATTTAGAAATAAATTCAACAATTCTCTAAACTTCGAGGTTTTTAATTGCAGTTAAATATTCAAAGATGACCTACTTGCAGTTAGAAAGGTTAAATTTCGCACATGAATTATGACCTATTTATGTCCGCAATTTTGAAAAAAATAATTAATGTTATATTCTGAAACACTTTTCTCTTCAGCGTCCTTTTTGCACCTTCACTTATATAAGAAATAATTTTACATAAACATTTACCCTTATTAAAATGATGCTCGAATTCGTCCTATTTTTCAGGAGGTTATAAGGCAGTTTATTTTACGAGAGTTGCCCTTTTAATAGCAACTAATTAAATTTCCATGAAAGGGTCCACTATATATACCATGGCTTGGAAAATTATTTAAGCCTGTACATGATATATTTAATTAAATATTTATCATTTAATTACATTGAAATATAATGACATACGCACTATATGAATTTTACCCATTTAAGTTCAAAATAATTTATGCCTTTAAAGTGGAATCGAGCCTGGAATGTTGATTGCTAAGCCTGAAAGCTCATTGATCGACCATAGAGTGAGTTAACATTAGTGAATACATACTTTGACATAAATAAATAAATTTTTCAAATACTGACTTTTAATATAACAATACGCCAACCTCATTTCACAATATGATAACGGACATTTTTCCACCTACTCGTAGTATTCGGGGGCATAAGGATGCCTATGTTTTTGGTCATATCTATTTAAAAAAATAACAGATGCGTGAGACTTTCGCGCGGTAGAAGTGAAACTTCTTAGCTCCTAGGAAAAGTTGATTTTATGCATTGCTTTTTATCCATTTGTTAACGATTTTTTTTTAAGATTAGGAAACGCTTATGTGGAATTTAATTCAATAAAATCTCTCTTAATTAAAAAAAAAATTTTTTTTTTTGATAATAAATAATACTAATTTTAATACTAAATAATAATTTTAATAATAATATAATACACTTAGTAATATGAAATTTATATTAGGTCCTTACATATGAAATTGGCGTTTTGCCGTACTGGCAACTTTGATCTCAAATATCTTCTCTTTGGTTAGGAATTCCAAATTAAAATTTATACAGCTATTTACTCGAGTATTTGTGTTTCGAAAATTATAATTCATTTGTTTTTTCCTCAATTGTTTTTTTTCTTTGCGTCACTCAGCTTACAAAATGGAAAACTTGAAATATCGCGTTATTTACGAGTACGAGTTCCACCGTGGCACCAGTGCTGCAGAAACGGCTCGAAGGATTAATGATGTGTATGGCGACGGTGCCGCAAAAGAAAACACAGTGCGTTTTTGGTTCCAACGTTTTCGTTCTGGAAATTTCGACCTGCAGAATAAGCCCCGTGGACGGCCGGAGACCAAAGTTGATAATGAAGAATTGAAGGCTATTGTGGAAGCGGATCCATCGCAAACCACGTCCGAGTTAGCTGCAGGCTGCGGTGTTAGTGATAAAACTGTTTTAATCCACTTGGAGCAAATTGGGAAGGTGAAAAAGCTTGAAAGGTGGGTACCTCACGAATTGAGTGAAGCAAATCAACAAACGCGCGTTGACTGCTGCGTTGCATTACTCAACCGGCACAATAATGAAGGGATTTTGAATCGAATCATTACCTGTGATGAAAAGTGGATCCTGTATGATAATCGGAAGCGCTAATCGCAATGGCTGAACCCTGTCGAACCAGCCAAACCATGCCCCAAGCGAAAATTGACTCCAAAAAAGTTACTTGTGAGCGTTTGGTGGACTAGTGCTGGTGTCGTTCACTACAGCTTTCTTAAATCTGGCCAGACGATTACGGCAGATGTCTATTGTCAGCAACTGCAAACCATGATGGAAAAGCTAGCTGCTAAACAACCGAGGCTGGTTAATCGCTCTAGGCCACTGCTGCTTCATGATAACGCTAGACCACACACTGCACAACAGACGGCTACCAAATTAGAAAAGCTTCAATTGGAATGTCTAAGACATCCACCGTACTCTCCGGACCTTGCCCCAACAGATTACTATTTTTTTCGAAATTTGGATAACTTCTTGCAAGGGAAAAAATTCAACTCCGATGGGGCAGTCCAAACCGACTTCAAAGATTTTATTGATTCCCGTCCGAATGGTTTTTTTAGTAAAGGGATCGATGAACTACCTATGAGATGGCAAAAGTGCATAGATAGCAATGGTACATACTTTGATTAAATAAATATATTATATTAAAAAAAATCAACTTTATGTTCCTCCCAAACAAAACGCCAATTTCATATGTAAGGACCTAATATTTTTTAATATTAAATAAATCAATATTTTTAAGTTATTATTGATTATTAAAATAATTATTTTTAAATAATTATTTAATTATTTATTTATTATTATATTATTAATAACATTTTGTAAATAATATTATAATATTGTTTTATTAATAATTTATATCATTAAACTGTTTATTAATTATTTACATTATCATATAATTATATTATAATTAACTATACTCGTAATATAATAATATTGTATTTATTAATATAATAAAAACATATACATATATAATTATAATTACATATTAAATATAGATTATATATTAAATGAATATTAATATTAATATAAATATTAAATAAAATTAATAATTATTAAGTATATTAAAATAAAAATAATATATAACAAAAAATATTTTATTTCTTATTTTTGATAATAAATAATAATAATGTGAATAATAAATAATAATTTTATCAGTAATATTATACACTTAATAATATTAAAATAATATTTATTATTATTAATAACAAATGATCATTGATATTAAAAAAAATATATAATAATAATAAATAATAATTTAATAATAATATGATACACCGTTTCAATTTTCGTGACGTTCAGGCCAATTGTCCCTACCGCACCTATGGAAGTTTCATTTAAAAAAATCTTGCATCGTGTCTGGATTATTTTAACTCTATTTATTCTGGTTGCCTTATTCCTAAATTTGACTCCGATCTGGTTTCTATGCAGCTATTAGGCTGATAGAAACCAGACCGGATACTCGTATATGGTCATAAATATTATCATATTAACCCGTTCCTAAAATACTCGTATCTACATTGAGTCAAGTCTCGCGAACGGATTAATTTCAAACTTTGTCTCTTTGTATTCAAGACCCTTTATGGGTTGTCTCCATTGTACCTTTTGAATGTGTGTCTAAGAGATGTTATTTTTGAGAGGAGTAGAACTTTGAGGTCAGTTTTTTCCTCATCTAAAAAAATGATTATTCAATCTATCCAAAGGTAGATTACGACAGATCTTTTGCCAATTGCAGATTCTGTAGTGTGGAATAGTCTACCTATTGACATACATAGTAGTGTTAAATGTATGGGTGACGCGTACATCTTTGGTAAAAACTTGTTAACAGCCTTTTTTTGGGAGTCTTAAACAATGTATGATTGTACTAGGTTAGTCAAAAAGCTTTGAAAGCGGAAATGAAAATACATTTTTTTTGGGGGAAATCACTTTTATTGCTCAGTATAGTCTTCCATAAGATCAATGCACTTGGTCCAACGATCTTCCAACTTTGTTGTCCCATCACGGAAGTGACTTTCTGGAAGGCCTGCAAAAGACTCCTCTACGACGGCTATAACCTCTTCGTTTGATGAAAAATGCTTTCCACGAAGGAATTTTTTGAGGTGTGAGAACAGCCAGAAGTCAGAGGGAGCTAAATCTGGCGAATAGGGTGGATGCTGCAACAATTCGTACCCCAATTCATTGATTTTCGCGATGGTTTTTTGAGCTGTGTGAGCAGGTGCATTGTCTTGATGAAAAATTATTTTTTTCTTCTGCAAACCGGGTCTTTTTTCACAATTTTTTTCATCCAACTGGTCCAAAAGGTCACAATAATAATCAGAGTTGATTGTCTTACCAGTTTGGAGATAATCTATTATTACATGAGCACTACACACATACACTACGGTATACTATAAATCACCGAATTTATTACTATCATATATTGGAAGTACAAAGGTTTCCGTCTTCTACTGGTAAGGTTTCTGCGGCTTTCTTACCCAATATGTTTTGCTAAACATACCTAATCTAATCATCGCAGTCATTACATACCTATCTTTACAATAAACTTTTTTTATTTAATGTAATTTGTTTTATTGAACAATGATTATTCCACTTTATGTGACGTGTAGCCCTACCGGTTTCAACGCTTTCACCTCATCATCAGGAGAGAATAACCCATACTGGTTTGAGCTTCCCTAACGACGAGGGGAAAACCTTGAAACCGGTAGAGTTATACCGATACATAATGGGAAATAAACGGTGTGTAATAAAATAAATTACAATGTCTTGAAACCTCCACAATGTAAATGCCACCACTATAAATTATACATTTTTTAATTTTATTTTATTGTTATTTTTTAATTTGTTTATGATACTTGATCTCAATTGGAGCGCCCTTAAGAAAAATCTACCCTCTAAACAACATTTTATATTTTGTCGTGCTCGTATAATCACATGGTTTTTATTGTTTTCCTGGCATTGGAAGTATTAATTTCCTATTAAACTAACGACGTCTGACAGGTTCGTGATAAACCAAACGCGATCTATAATAATTCATAATAGTTACCGATGGCGATAAATACAATATTTCATTATAAATCATTTGAATATATCAGCCTAGCTTAGTTGGTAGGACGTTTGACTCCACCCGAGGGCTCCGGATTTAATTTGCCATGGTACAAGTTTTTTTTTTAAACCAATACCAGTTTTGAAAATGAGTTCGTCTAGTAATTATTATGTAACGATATAACCCTACCGGTTTCAAGGCTTTCACCGCATCATCAGGGAAGCACAAACAATACTTGTGCTCCTCTGGTGATGAGGTAAAAATATTGAAACAGGTAGTGTTATTCCGTTATATGTGCATACGTTATAGTGGAATAAAGTGTTTGATTTAACTAATTAAAACGCCTTTAAACCTTCACAATGTGAATGCTTTAACTATAAATAATACAGTTATTATAATTACAATTTTACGGACTTCATTAAATATTATTAACTCATTCATAAAATTTTTGCCTATTATGGTAATGTATGACTGGCGCGATTGACGACTTGAGAGAGAGAATGAGTCACAGGGAAGGTGTAAAGATACACGGGCAAAAGGTGGACATGATAAGGTTCGCTGACGATATTGCTATGGTTGCTGAAAGTGAAGAGGAACTACAAGAGGCCTTAACAACTATGGAAAGCATTCTTCAAAATAACTACAGTATGAAGATAAATAAAGACAAAACAAAGCTGCTGACTGTAGGCCGAGCGCAGCACCAGATGAGAATAGTGATGTCGGGTAAACCACTAAAGAACACCAAGGAGTTTGTCTACCTCGGGAGCAAAATAACATGGGACGGTCGGTCCAAGAGCGAGGTCGACAGCCGTATACATCAGGCTAGACTTGCATTTAATAAAAGGTCGAAAATAATAGAATCAAATAATATAGACCTAAAACTGAGAATACTCCTCATCAAGACCTATGTATGGAGTATCTTGATGTACGGCTGCGAGACATGGTGCCTATCCGAAAGAGATAGACGAAGACTAGAGGCTTTTGAGATGTGGTCCTATAGAAGACTATTAGGAATTTCCTGGAGAGACCGCATCACAAATGAAGAGGTTCTCCAACGAATTGAAGGAGGAAGGCACCTGCTCAGGATCCTGTCCGAAAGGCGTGCAAGATGGATCGGTCATATAATACGACAAGAGGGCCTCTTGCATGCCATAATGGAGGGTATGACCGAGGGGACAAACTCTAGAGGACGCCCACGCCGAGAGTACCTGGAGGACCTGTTGGTGGACGTGCGCTGCTCAACATATACAGACTTAAAAAGAGCCGCACAGGACAGGGGGGAATGGAGGAGAAGAGTTCAAATTGCTGCAAACCAGTCTTAGGACTGCAACCACGGAAGAATGACTGGCAAAATGTCAACTTTATCGGGAATGAACAATTTTTTTACTTTGCTATTTGAACTATTCGAAACAGCGGAAGGAGCTTATTTGAATTTTCCATGAGTAAATAATGAAAGAGTAATAATTTACACAGCTCACGAGTGTACGTGTTACATCACAAACATACGTGTATTTACGGCTGACGAAATTATTTCGAACTTTGAGATAATTTGACAATTTAAGCCCACTGATGTGAGTTGAGATTCTCTTTATAATTAACTGGGGATTTGAATTGATTAATTGAATTTAATTTTATATACAACATATAAAATATAAATCTTCCTTGAGTTGATTTTTTTATTTTAATTGTATTGGTTTAAAGATAAAAACATTTGTTTTAAATTTACAATAAATTTTAATGAAAATAAAAGTAACAATAAATTAAGCAATAATTAATTTTGTATTAGATATATTTATTTATTTTCTCAATACAGGCTTAGCCTAATTACATTGAAAAATACAAAAAAATGTTAATATTAAAAAAAAAATTATATAAAAAAAATGTATATGCATACGAGTACATGTGATATATACACACAAACGTACACATATATACACACATACACATACTCGTATATTCATTCACTTAAATGCGTTGATGAGTGCTTTCTAACGCGCTCAATCTTAGAAGAAAATTTACTTTTGTTTTTGGTAATGTGATATGAAATATGTCAATATCCGAAGCTGTCTGGTGGAAGCATTTGAAGGCACTCCTTTTTAGGATACTTAATATATGTTGAATGAAAAATGTATATTAAATTCTTAAGATAAATTAAAATAAATGTCAAATATAAAACTGAAATAAAAATTTATATGAAATCCTTAAGGTATATTTTAAATATAAAACTAGAATGAAAAAAAAAACAGACCGAATTTTGTAAGTTATATAAAAGCGAAAATTTGAATTGGATCAAAATTATGCAATGAAAAAGTGTTTAGTGCGCAGTTATCTTTTGGTTGATTCTGTGAGGTGTGTGTATTTTTTGTGTATATTCAAATATATCTATATAAGTGATCTTTGGTTTATTGAATTTAACTTATTAAAATATTATCTTTTTTATTAATGTGATCCAGTTTGCTTTTGCATAAGAGCGATATGTATTCTTTTGACTGGTACGCATAAACTCGTATTTCTGTTGTTTTGTGAAACCAGCCTGCCTTGTTAGGCCAGTGGGGTTTTAGTTTTCAAGGGGTTATTTAGAAAATATACTTAAAATTACCACTCTGACTTAAAACCAACTCTATTCGAGTAGAATACTTGTCATGCAATTTGAGTGGACATAAAATATGTACATGGTTGAATAGCTGAAGTAAAGTGCAAATGAACACTCGTATAAACACAAGTGTAATAAGAAAATATATGTGAAGTGGGGCAGAGGGTGCGTAAGTTACTCGGGAAGATTGTGTTAATCCATTTGGCGGGGGTAGTCCTGGCACAGGCCCTTAGCACAGGCGCCCTTTGAGGAATCTCGAGCCCGGCCTTCGGGTTCCGTTACTTAACATTGCAGAGCTTCACAAACCCCACATTGTGCGAGGCGTTTTGATTACCTGAATATTGAAACGAAATGTATCGAGTTTTTCTTACTTTTTTATTAACTAGGCCCTGCTCATATATTGGCACCAGGTTTCTTTCTTGGATGGTGTTTTTATCACTTTGAATATTCCTAATTGTGTTTGGCCTCCAGGTAACCTGTAATTTTTTTATGAAACTGAATATTTAATGATTTTTTTAATGAGAATGAATATTTAATAATTTTTTAACAATTATTTCGTCATATTGCACTGTTGGTTGTTTGTAATTGTGAATATTTTTGTGTGAATTAGTATAACATTTATTTACGAATTATTAAAGCAAACATTTAGAACAAATATGAGTGGCAGACGTGTTAAAGGAAGACCAAGGAGAGTATGGTTGGATCAAGTGAATTATATTTTAAATTATGGAAGTCAGATAAATCATAGGAGTTGTATGAGAAGGTTTATTATGGATGGGGGAGAGGCAAAATATGTGTGTCGGGATAGGAAAGTTTGGCACTTCTTTCTATTTGCCCACCCCGACAGGGAAATGGACTTGTGGTATGCATGTATATATACGAGTATAACCTGCATATTTATGTGAAATTTCTGACAATTGATGCTTATGATTTTTTAACAATTAAATCGTCATTACGCTGCATTGCTTATTCAAACAATGAATGATTGTGTAGGACACCTACCTAGTAAATAAATAATTGTCAAAATAATAAGTGAATTGTTAAACACAATTAAATTAAATTAATTATTGTTAATAGTAAACATACAGGGTCAATGACCGATGAAGCATTCATATATTGTTACACGCTACGAGCAACAACAATGTTTACTATTTACAGTGTCTGCGACTTGGCTAGCCATCTCCAAATACAAATAATTAATCTACCGCCAATTCATGCGC
The DNA here is from genome assembly GCA_949825065.1 of Odontocerum albicorne. Lineage (NCBI taxonomy): Eukaryota > Metazoa > Arthropoda > Insecta > Trichoptera > Odontoceridae > Odontocerum > Odontocerum albicorne. The sequence goes on along the minus strand of OX463842.1, from coordinate 52,271,375 downwards.
TAGAGCAAGGCAGATATGTATCGCGAATGTATTCACTCATTTGTATAAATTGTCCGCGCGCCGAGAAATAAATATATTTTTATTGCCATTCATTCAACTGTCAAGACTTGTTATTTATTTACCCGCTGTCCACTTATCGTTTTATATCCGCATTCCTGAGTCTATATTCATTGAATACAAATCAAGATCATCACGCGTATCAAGATAAGCAATCCGCTATATTGATGACCCTGAACGAGAAGGAACGCAGAATCGACTAAAACGAAGATAGCGATGTCGATATCAAAATCATCAGCACGTCCTAATAGGACACATGCTACATTGATAACGACCATCGTTACAATTGCATGTTTTTTTTTTGTTTAATTACAATGAATGATTGTAAGTTTTTTTATTTAATTTGAATGAATTATTTGAAGGTTTTTTTATTTAATTACGATAAATGATTGCAAGATTTTTATTGAATAAAAATGAATGGTTGTAAGCTTTTTTATTTAATAACAATGAATGATTGTAAGCTTTTTTATTTAATAACAATGAATGATTCTAAGCTTTTTAATTTAATAACAATGAATGATTGTAAGCTTTATTTATTTAATACAATAACAATGAATGATTGCAAGGTTTTTTATTTAATTAATCTTTCTTGTTTTGCTTTATTTTATTCTTCGTTGTTTTTAATTGCTAAGATTTGTTTGCAAGTTAAAATTACAGATTTATGTTGCCCTGTTAAAAATTATATGGCTGTTTATAAAATATATTAGTTAAATATAAAATAAAATTAAAAAAATATTAAATATGAGCACGTATTATGCCACTGGAGGATCATAAAACTTATTAGAAAATAAATATTAACCGCAAATACCAAAACGGTACGAAAATTTTTCCATACTATGAATTATTATTAAGAATCGTATAGCATTTTTATAAACTTTTATTTTTTCCGAAAGTGCTTAAAACTAATTATCACCATGCCGTGTAGCTCATGACTGAGCATCGTGTCTCTCATGATAGCCATTGACGAATTATCTCCATTTATCCCTGCACTCCACAATTTGAAGATTACTTTATCATCATGTCGTGTAGCTCATGACTGAGCACCGTGTCTCTCATGATAGCCCTTGACGAATTCTCTCCATTTATCCCTGCACTCCACAATTTGAAGATTACTTGAAATACTGATGAATACACGTGTAATTCTAAAGATAACTTTAGGGCATTCTATCAATCTTGCACATCGCTTATCACGCTGTATAAAAGAAAGTTGTATGTCGTTCTTTTAATGTTTTTTTTAGGAACAATGTTTTCTTTCTGCCTATTTAATTCGTTTTATAATAACATTTGTTGTAACAAAAGTTTTGATTTTCATTTTTGAAACTCCACTTAACAATTTTGAACAATAAATTACTTGAATGCTCCTTTTGTTATATTATTCTCCTCTACACGAGTATCTACCTCTGACTTCTTAATATTCCTGAGAAAAGAAGATCTTCATATTACACTAACAATAATATCGGTAAATAAGATCTTCATATTACACCAACAATTGTATCGGTAAATAAGATCTTCATATTATACTATTGTAATAATACGAGTAGTATCCGTAAATAAGATCTTCATATTACATTAAAAATAATATCGGTAAATAAGATCTTCATATTACACTAATAATAGTATCGGTAAATAAGATCTTCATATTACACCAACAATTGTATCGGTAAATAAGATCTTCATATTATACGCATAATAGTATCGGTGAATAAGATCTTCATATTATACCAACAATAGTATCGGTAAATAAGATCTTCATATTACACTAACAAAAGTATCGGTTAATAGTTTTTTTAACGCACAAGAAAATGGAGATAACCTACGCTAGAATGACGTACTCGTATATACAATATAATGTACTTGCGATAGTACATATTATGTACTGGAATGACAAAAAAATAGGCACTAGAATGCAAGAATATAAGAGTTGTATATATTTTCTATTTGCGAACCGTACAATAGAGACAAATCATAATTTTAAATATATAACAGTAAGATTAAGGTTTTATATCTCGTAACAAATATATAAACCAATGAATTTAAAAACATAAAAGATATAAAAACAAAAATGTTATGAGTACCCGAAAATGTTATGAATACCCAAAAACGTCATGAATACCCAAACATGTTATGAATATCCAAAAATGTTATGAATACTCAAAAATGTTACGAATACTCAAAAATGTTATAAAAACCCAAAAATGTTATGAATACCCAAAAACCTTATGAATATCCAAAAATGTTACGAATACTCAAAAATGTTATAAAAACCCAAAAATGTTTTGAACACCCAAAAACGTTACAAATATCCAAAAATGTTATGAATACTAAAAAAATGTTTTGAATACCCAAAAACGCAATGAATACCCAAAGATGTTACGAATACCCAAAAATGTCATAAAAACCCAATAAAGTTATGAATACCTAAAAATATTATGAATATCCAAAAATGTTATGAATACTCAAAAAATGTTTTGAATAGCCAAAAACGTAATGAATACCCAAAAATGTTATAAATACCCAAAAAAGTTATGAATACTCAAAAACGTAATGAATACCCAAAAATGTTATGAATACCCAAAAATGTTACGAATACCCAAAAATGTCATAAAAACCCAATAATGTTATGAATACATAAAAATATTATGAATATTCAAAAATGTTATGAATACTCAAAAATGTTTTGAATACCCAAAAACGTAATGAATACTCAAAAATGTTATGAATACCCAAAAAAGTTATGAATACCTAAAAATGTTATGAATACCCAAAAATGTTATGAATACCCAAAAATGTTATGAATACCAAAAATGTTATGAATACCCAAAAAATGCTAAATGTTTCAACCTTCTGAAATATTTTTCCCTTGGGTCAATAGACCACTTTCGATATAACATGACACTTGTTTGTCTAAGCATTGCTCTCGTAAAGCGGGGTCATTCCGTCTGAAGAGAGACCTCGGAATCAGAAGAAATGATATTAATAAGAGGAATATCAAAATTATTTGCTGTTAAATATTCTATATTACTTTTTTTTTGTTAATTCTATTATTACATAAGTATACTCAGCCACATGTAAGTGTTGTATGGAAATTGATCCGCAATAAATATGTAAAGTTTTGATGTTGTTTAGGTTAAGCTAACAGTCACAATATTCCAATTGTCTCCCCCTTAACCCAGACCTGACACCAGACCCTTTCACACGTCAAGCTTTAGACACAGCGCGCCATCACTCAGGCCCACTCCTCTTCGCCCATCAACTGAAGCTGAGCAAAACCTCCGCTCCGGCCGCGCCTCGCAGCAAATCTTAATTAAATTTTATTCTCTGTATCTCACTTATTTCCGGTCGTTTTCATTTGTACTATTTTAATGGCGAAAGAAGAGCACTCAGACCATGTTTGCTGCCTTAATTATGACGAGGTGAAATTTATTCTGGTCGGATTGGAAGGAATTTTATTAAATATGGTTCAACCTACCTTATTTATTTTATTATTTAAAACGTAATTTGTCCTTAAACACGTACACTTAATATAAATAAATTGGTGTTGAGGAAAATACAAAAAAAAAACAGATGCGTGAGACTCTCGCGCGGTAGAAGCGAAACTTCTTAGCTTCTAAGAAAAGTTGATTTTATGCATTGCTTTTTATCCATTTGTTAACGATTTTTTTTAGGGTAAGGAAATGGTTATTAAGAATTTAATTCAAGAAAATCTCTATTAATTAAAGAAAAAAATATTATTTGTTTTATTTTTAATAATAAATAATAATAATTTTAAATTAATATTTTTTCATGTTATTATTAAATTAATTGTTTTTAATTATCATTTAATTATTTATTTATTATTAATAATATTACTATAGTATATTATTAATTAATTATATTCTATATAATTATGATTACATTATTATATATACTATAATTAATTAATAATATACTATAGTAATTTTATAAATGAAGTTTAGATCAATGACGGGAGTTCTATGTGATCCGTAAATGCCAGTAAAGTTAAAAGGAAAAGTATACCAAACGATTGTCAGACCCGCACTCCTCTATGCCTCCGATTGCTGGATGATGTATAACTCTTACTCCAGGCAACTAGAAACTGCTGAAATGCGCATGCTAAGATGGTCAGCTGGTGTGTCCCTAAGAGACAAAATAAAAAGCTCACGCATTCGTGGAAGCCTAGGTGTTACAGAAATCAACAGTAAGATGGAGGAGAGGCGATTGAGATGGTATGGATACGTTGGACGCAGAGCACCCGATCACATTGTGAACCAGGCAATCTCCATAGATCTTCCTCGAATAACAACCAGAGGAAGACCAAAGAATTCATGGGTGATGCAAAAAGATAACCTGATGTAGAGGCACGGCCTGAGGGACGTAGTCCGGGACAGAAGAACATACAACCTGAGGACGAGGAGAGCTGACCCCAACAGTATTCGCAGACAGTGAGTTGGGATGGAGCCAGGGAGTAAAAGATTCTATATAATTATGATATAATTATTAATATTATAATAACAAATGTATATCTTAAATATGTTATTATAATTGTATATTAAATATAAATTACATATTAAGTAAATTTTAAAATACATTCTTAATTTAATTAAATTAAATAGTTTTATATAAAATTTAATAAATAATTATTAAACATATTAATATAAAAATAATATATGATAATTTTTTTTAATTTTTTATTTTTAATAATAAATATAATACACTTAATAATATTAAAATAATATTAATTATTATAAATAATAAATCATTACTAATAATTTATTAATAAATAAAAAAAAATATAATAATTTAATAATAATAATATAACATACCGTTTCACTTTTCGTGACGTTCAGGCTAATTTGCCCTGCCGCGCCTATAGAATTTTCACTTCAAAAAGGTATGCTGACTATTTTTAGACATAGAGTAGACTGCAAGATACACTAGTGTATCCATCTTCCAGTATCTACAGGTCAAAGAAAGGGTGTCAATGACACGCAAGAATAAAATAATGGCTTACGTACTCGTCAAAAAGAATTTCCTAGTTACGTGGCCAGTATATCAAAAATAACTGGTAAAAACAATAAACATTGCGAAATAACTGGTAAAAACAATAAACATTGCGAAATAACTGGTAAAAACAATAAACAATGCGAGGAAAGGGGAATATGTTTTTTATATAATCGTATAATTGTGTCTCCTTAGACTGTGACTTTGTAATTATTATACATTTTCTTGAAGAAATATTTCGAGTTGAAGTCTCGTAGAATTGATTAATTAACATTCGAGTTCCAGCAAAAAATTGCCAGTCTGCAAGACACATTTCCACGTGAAAATTATAGAAAAAAATATTTCGCGAATTTTCCCATACCTAGACTGCACGGAATCGGAAATGAGTACGCTACGGTGTCGGAATTTTTTGGAAATAGTTTGCTGGCCTATAAGGAGTGCCTGAAAATGCACTTCAGAATATCTTAACATTGAAGTAGGATCTCGCATGTCTTAACCCTTTAACTGCCAAAAGCGTCTTAAGACGCATAATTTTCTGTGAACGGAGCGCCGCTCATACACAAATTACGTCTTAAGACGCGCCGTTTTAAATGGGATTTTACTAAAGAAAATAAATTATTTAAAATGTACAAATATATTGAACACATAGTGGCATCTATTGTGAATATCTTTGCATACTTAGAATTGAAACAGAATTTGTTTTTACCACTTTAAACGTAAATTAAAGAGAGCTTTGTCGTCGGAACAACTGATGGCGCTCAGGGTTGTGTAATAGCCGTTTATTTGCCGGGATTTTTAGGAATCCCCGAATTTCTATCGATGTTTTGCGTATATAATTTTTCGTCTACAGAGTACAGTTTTATTTCGTGTTCCATGTATAGCGGTTAATTACTTTTGACATATAATTTAGTTTTCATATTTTCTATGACAAATTTTGTGACAACCCTGCACCATGAACAATTAATTTTATGATTATGGATAAATGACGGCACGACTGGCGCGCTCTTCATTCATTTGGTAAGTTTTATAAATAAACTTTATTACACTTTCAATAACGATATGTTTAGAAGGTTTTATTTTTGTCGTAAAATTCGCGGCGTGCTGGGTACCGCCATACATGTACCTGCCGGCAGTTAAAAGGTTAAGAGGATTTTCTTTTTTGAATTGCGTTTTAGATGATTATTGTTTACTATTTTTTCTTCATTAATTTGCCACTTTCTTTAAAAAACTTGCCTTATTGATTAAAATATATTATTACACAAAATAATAAATTAACTTTTTTGGTTTACTCTTCGATATTTAGAAATATATATTATATAGAAAAACATGTCCCGACCAAGTTGATCAACTTCTAAAAGAGGTTAGACTGTAAGATAATATGAGAGTACATATATGCATGAAGAGGGCATGTGGATACGTAGCAGAAGCGTAAGCTTTGTGCCATGATAGAATCTGGTCTCTTTGCTTACTCCAATAAGGATATCAAATGATGATGATGATGACAAAATATGCCTACCTTAACCTTATTATTTAATATTATTTTATATATTATATAAATATTATACACTGGCAGCCTTTTTGTTGCTAATATTTATATCAAGTTTGACTGTTATTTTCAATTAGAAAATAGATGTAAAATTTTAGTTGTAGAAAACTTATAATAATTTTTCAATGTTAATTAAAATACAGACATCAAAACTTTTTGGATTTAATAAATATTCGTAACTTTTGTTCCGAGCTAGAGAAATTAATTAATTTAAAACGATGTTTCATATACATTTTCAATTATCAATAAGAACATCACACGTGTAGACCTTCTTATAAAAATATAAATAATAAATGAATAAGTAATAAATGAATACAGGTTTATTGATAGCCACAATAGAAAACATAAAGTATTAATAAGAAAGTAACACGTGTAGACCTTAGTATAAAAATTGAAATAATAACGTATCAATAAGAACGTAACACGTGTAGACCTTCTTATAAAAATATTTAAAAAACATTTCAGTTGACGACTTCAATTGTTATTACGAATATCGTTTAGGAAATATATTTTTAATAATAAACATTTAAACCATTCAATAAAATTTAACCATCTTGCGTATTTTCTTGTTGATAATAAAATAGTAGTGCATTTTTTTTTCTTTTACTACATGACACTTCTGGTTGTGAAGATTATTTTACGCCTTTGTTGCACAGTATAATCTAGCGAGTGTCTCGCCATGGATAAATCTCTTACCACCTACCAAGATTCCCGCTTGTGTCTTGTCATGTAGTAAAAGATTACCACATGATAGTTCTTACCACATATCAAGACTGCGCTGTGGTTATCTTTGTGACGTGAAAATATTTTTAAACCAATCGGAAATATTTTAAAGATGCCTTAAATGAAAACCACTAAAGAAATCTTTTCGAAATTCGTGGATACCAATGGTCATCAAACCTGGAGTATCCGAGCTGGAATGCAGGCGTCTTATTAACCAAGTAATTTATTATATGTTTAAATCCACTTGATATGATGTTCCAGCCTGGTTCTTCTTTCAGGCTTTTTTAACACATTTCTGGTTGTTTATTAGAGATAGCCACATGTCAATAAACTTCCCATATTATACTGTAGACAATTAAATTATATTATACAACAAAACAAAAAAGCTTTAAATCATTAATGCGATACTTTTGTATTTCATTATTTTAGATCTTACTCTTAACAAAAGATTTAAAATACTTTTCTATCTTCTGAAGTCGAGAAATGGTCTACACAGTTCGTTAGCAATTGTTAGAAGTAAATAAATGTTGTATACAAACATTACTGTAGAGCAGAAGTTAAGACCGACAAACACTTAACAACCCCCAAGCGTCCGCCACTTCTAAACTAGTCTCCATCAGAGAAGTATCTGTACCGACTGCTTCAACAACTGTTAACTGTTGTAGCAAGACGCTTTTGGAACTATTCGTTAGGAAATTGATAATTGTGTTATTATTTTAAGTTTAGACTAAAGGGACATATTCAAAACAAGGCTTTTTGTTCAACTTAATCAATTAACTTTACTGATAAGTATATTTTATTACAAACTGTTAATGAAAGAAAAAAGTTTTACTGACTATAAAAGATAACAGCCTTATATCTCTTCTATTTTTTTGTGCCAAAAATCTTTAGAACATTTAATCAAAAAAGGAATTGTATTTAAATGGTGATACAGGTTACATTCAATAACATAGAAATTATCCCAACTTATTAAATGCAGTGAAACTATTGAAGCTGTGTGACAGAAGAAAAACAGCCGATATAGTACTGCTATACAAAATCATTCACTCAGTGATTGATGCACCTCACTTACTCGCAAGCATTTCATTTCGTATTCCCACTAGATCCACAAGACAGCTCAATCCCTTTTATACCGAAAATTGCTATACTAACTATAAAATCAACTCCTCTATAATTCGTATGCAAAGACTTGGAAACGAGTTTTGCAACAATTTAGATATTTTTAATATAAGTATATATAGTATTCGCCAGAATATCACAACAATATTTAGAAATAGCTACTAATTTTGTGCTCTCCTTTATTAATACAAATAACGTAATATAAACCAAACATTAAGGACAATACTTTGCATCTGGAGTTGAGTAACCCTGCATCAACATGTATGAAGCTTTTAATTCTGCAAAGCAACTTGCATCTCGTTCTACTAATGAGGCCATGTGTTTTCTATATCTCAATATATATCCATAAAATTCCCACAAAATTCTCAAAGATTATTAAATAAATTTAAAACGATGACTGTAATTTATTATTCCTACTGCTTTTTGTATCTTCATGTTAATTTAAGATAAAGTTTTGTATTATTTGTCAATAATTTTAAGTACTTGTATAACCTGTCACATGTTCATTTGTATAAAAAGACACTGTTGTGTCGTTAGTTAAATAAATAAATAAATAAATATATGTTAGAAAGAGAAAATACCAATGTTTGGAGATTATCTGATTTTTTCTCAAACTTTCTAAGACTTCTGAAATCATATAATATTTTGAAGTTTCGACGTACAATTTATGTGTGTATTGGAGTGAAATAATTATAAATATATGAATATGTTTTATTTTTTTCTAATCAGATTGCATTTTTTTTGTATGTTTAGGGTTCGGATCACCTGAGCCTTGGCCTGTCCCAAGTTTGTCTGATATGTATGGTAGGTAGTATGCGTGTACGTATTGCTTTCTGATATTTTTTGTAAGTGATTCAAGTAAATGTTTATACTTTTAGTGATAAGGTGATGTTATATTCATAGACTCTTAAAATTATAATTTGAACAACTATTTTTAATGGTTAATACGTTGACTGTAGGTCATTTGTAAATAAAGATATACAGGGATACAAAGAACACTGTTGGCTGGATAAACCTCATAGTTATAAGAACAGTTTTATATAAATAACGAAGTTATTAGTTGAATTAATTGTACACATAATAAATATGTATATAATATTTATTTACGTAATAAATATTACAAAATATTGTATTACTAAAATAAAATGAAGCCGACTTACGTAACAGAGGAAAACGTAATTAAATTTTGTAGGAATAAAACTTGTTTAATACAATTGTTTCATAAATGTGTTAAACGAAGCGTATTATTGGGAAGTCTTACTCGAGAATGTATTAAATTTCTATTGATTTTAATATATAATTAATGTAAGAAAAAACTTATAGATCATAATTTGGTGATATGTTAAGTTGTTAGATAATTGATTTGATTATAATTTTGAGTGATGGAAAGTTATCTTAAAATATTTAACTACACGAAGCTAACTTTAAGCAGGAAATGCAAGTTGACTTGTGAAATCAATAGGTTACACGTGCTAATGTAGGGTTACTTATGTTTAAGTAGGATATGCAAGTTGGTTAGTGATATCAATAAGTTACACGTGCTAATGTAGGGTTACTAATGTTTAAGCAGGAGATGCAAGTTGACTTGTGATATCAATAGGTTACACGTGCTAATGTAGGGCTACTAATGTTTAAGCAGGAGATGCAAATTGGCTAGTGATATCAATAAGTTACACGTGCTAATGTAGGGTTACTAATGTTTAAGTAGGAGATGCAAGTTAGCTTGTGATATCAATAGGTTACACGTGTTAATGTAGGATTACTAATGTTTAAGCAGGAGATGCAAGTTGGCTAGTGATATCAATAAGTTACACGTGCTAATGTAGGGTTACTAATATTTAAGCAGGAGATGCAAGTTGACTTGTGATATCAATAGGTTACACGTGCTAATATAGGGTTAATAATGTTAAGCATGATATTTAAGTTGACTTTTGGTAACAGAAGGTTACACGTGTTAATGTAGGGTTAAGTATTAATTGTTCTAAATGTATTTATCAGTTATTTATCTGGAAAGAGAAAAATGTATTCTTTAACCAGTTCAATTTAAGGTCCAAATGTTTCCGATGTCAGGAAATAAAAAAAAGAAAGAAACAAAAAAAGCTATGTTTTGATATAATCACCCTGTTGTTCAATATATATTTAAGAACGGTGAAATATTTTTCAATACAACAGAAAAAAACATTTTGAGTTTTGCTCTCAAAGTGGTGTAATACTGCGAAGATAACTTCTTCATTACTTAATTTTTTTTACACGCAAATTGTGGTTGAGTTTTGAAAATAACGAAATATCAAAAAATACCAAGTCAGGACTATATGATAAAGGATTCAGTTCTTGGAAACTACAGTGTTCAATGACAGCATTTGCAGGAACATAAGTGTGCACTGGTGCATTGTTATACAGGGCGGCCACTGAAAGACTGAACCGTTCACTGAAAATTTCTCGCAGAAGGTCCATCGTCGCCCTGGCAGTATGCGCAGTCGCTCCAACAATTGAAACTCTAATCGCACAGTATCGTTTTAAGTTAGTACAAGTAACAATTTTCAACGTTAAAAAGATTGAGTTACTTTGTGGTCCAGTGGGAATACGATGTGAAATGCTTTCAAGGAAATGAGGCTCATCGATCATTAAATGAGTGGCAGTATAACATAATTTTTAATGGTTGCCAATTAAGCGGCTTATCTCTACGAAGACTTTCAAAGTTCTCAATTTTTATTCAATCCATCGAGTCGTAGAAAACATAAATCTGCAAAAATAATTCATCAAACGCAATTTTCTTAAAACAGCTTATTGTGATTACAGAATATAATTGATAATAAATCACTTGTTAAAGATTTTTTTAACACAAATATTCAGTTACCAGATTTCTTACTATAAACATACCTGTATTATGACGGAGTACGCCTTGTTCATTAGGGAGTGATTTGTATTTTTTATTGTCAAAAATTGATAATATTAATGTGGTTTATATGTTGTTTATAGTAAAGGCATTAACGTTGTGGAGGTTTAAAGACAATGTAATTTATTTTTATCCAACACTCTTTATTCTACTTTTTTGTAACGATAGGAAAGACAGGAAGATATTTTGAAAAAAGATTTCGTGAACACAAATCCGCTTTAACAAATTCTCTAATTTATTCTGAAATGGTCACCGTGAAAACCATACTTTTTCTATCGATGATGCCAAATTCGTACATATCAGTAGTAACGGAAATAAATTGGACAGATTAGAGGCCCTAGAAATTCTAAGTCAGTACATCGATCCGAACATCTGGTGAACAGTTATATCCCAAAATCATTGTCACTGTGAAAACACCGTCATTGTCACCGTGAAAACCATACTTTTTCTATCGATGATGCCAAATTCTTACATATCAGTAGTAACGGAAATAAATTGGACAGATTAGAGGCCCTAAAAATTTCTAAGTCAGTACATCGATCCGAACATCTGTTGAACAGTTGTATCCCAAAAATCTCTCCGCTCTTGGCCGAAATCGTCCCATGCCTCCCTCCCCCCTTAGCCCCCAACCGTTGAAGCGTGTATATCGGTACCACTTCGAACAAAATTTACTCTTGTTTGTGCTCCCCTGAAGATGAGGGGAAAGCCTTGAAACAGGTAGGGTTATACCGTTACAAAAAAGTGGAATAAACAGTGTTTGATAAAAATAAATTACAATGATAATATTAATCATTAAAAAAAGACATTTCCCAGTCTGATTCAATTTCTCGTGATTTTTTTTCAGTCAAAAAAACTTTAATTTAAACAAAACTATACCCTCGTATGGGAACCATTTTATCCGAAGCTTAGTTTGTAAGTCTACCAATCAGACATTTAAAGTCAGGTCTCCTAACCATGTTTAAAAAAAAGATAACACAAAGTTCTGATTTTGCCTTTTTTTACTCATGTATGTGATAACTTGACGTCTGAAAATAATAAACATATTCCATTACAATATGTTTGTTGAGAAAGTCAGCAACGACTGATTTCATTTTTTTTTATATTCAAATCCATTACTCTCGTCTCAACAAATAGTATGATCAAGTTTAGAAAGCAGACCGACCTTAAGAGCGCTTTAACTCTAGATTTGAACCCAAAAAAAAACAAAATAAATATGGGTTGTGTGGTAGAACTGTAACACGGTAGCTGTGATCATAAGATCAGGTACTTTCCTGCGTCTGAATTTGTTTAGAAAAAAACATATTAAGGATGAAAAACGCAGAAAATTTTGCAAGGGAAAACGAGCTACAAATAAACCTTTGTAGATGATAAAATTAAACTATTAAAAAAATGTATACATTTGTAGAATGCGACGTATTAGCATCCCTTAATATATTTGGGTATGCTCCCCTTGCCATTATATGTTAACTCTCAAGCTTGTTATTTGCGTCAATTGTACGATCTTCTTTGACTCCCTTCAGCAGACGCCACAGACATGTCAGTCCCACTGAATCACCGATCACGACAATCCCCTTAGCTTAGATAGCTCTCACTTCCTACGATCTGTCTTGAGCTGTTTGCTTCTAGTCTTCACGCACCTCACAAAAAGCTGGTGACTTTCGCAGACTATCTTGAAAGCAATTATTTTGCTCACCAGTCTTTTGTTTGTTAATTACTTTCCCGTATAGGACACGTTTTGGAAGTTTGTGATCATCTATGCGTATCACATCTCGATTCTTCCACGGTTTCTCATTAATAACCATATTCTCCATATATTTAAAACTGGAGCCTTGGAAAACCGAGACAATTGTAACGTGATTACTCCAATGAATCCAAAAGGCGCGACAAAGGAAATGTTGGGAAAAAATATTATAGGCTCTATATATGCCTTTTATAAGACCTAAGATCCGAAGCCTGTAATCCATTTTATTGCACGATTTGATAACATTCCTAAACTCAAACATGAAAAACATCCTAGCATCGAATTCCTACCTTGGTGATGAACTGAAGAATCGTCTTTGTAATCCGTCAGCAGCTGCTACAAAATTACAGAGCATTCAATAACACGGATATCTCAAAATTTACTTAAATATCTCTTCTCACATTTCAAATAAAATCTGCAAGTAAAGTTTAGAGACAAAAATGTTAATTATTAATTACATCAGATCACCTGGACTGGTGCTACTTTCACCACAACAATGATAACTTGACTCAAAGGTTTTGATAGTTAATTATGTGTTTGGTGACAGAACACTGCGGGTAGTTTCAATTGATAATTAAAATACTATAGTGACATGACATACTCTTTATTTACATGATTACATGACAAGAAATATTCAGTTAGGAAATAAAACTATCTTTTAGATTATGTACATAGGATAATCAGGTTATCTGTTTGTTAGTGAGAATTTTGTATATAACATTTATTTCTTCTTAATTATCCATTTGAATTTTGTTTATTTATTTACAGCTCGTGTTTTAATTTTTGTTTCAATATAGAAAACTATGTAAAAAAAATAGGAAGCTTGGTAAGTCATTTGTTTGAAAACGTGTTTAAAATCTATATATAAAATCGTAGGAGCTTTATAAAAGGATGTAAAAAGGTCGAAATATGTGTGTCATGATAGGAACGTCTGATGTGCACTATCGTCTCTATCTACCTACCCCGACAGAGAGAAGGCGTGATGGTATATATGTATATTAAAAATTTATAGTTATTAATTATTCATAATAATAAATAATGACGATAGATAATTCCATCAGATGTTCATTTTTAACCTTTCCTTCCCTGTGTTGAGTATCTTCTACACGTTGTTTCTAATAACTATCAATATCTCTATAAATATTATAAATACAAGGTTAAGATTTTAGGTATTCCTCCATAATATATGTACGCATTGATTTAAAAAATAATATTAATAATAATCAGAATTTATCGACTGCATCGTAGGTGTTTTGTAAAGATCGAAAACAAATTCGCATTTAAACGCTGCGAGTGCCTCGTCTTGACGATAGGTGAAGAGTATGCGGGAAGCGCGACACTATATTCGCATCTCACTTTTGCATACTCCACTGAATTGCGAGGAGCTCAATTGTCTCAATCGTCGCAAGCGTAAGCCACGCCGGGGTACCACTCCGCGCCGCAGTAGCTTCTGGACTTGCAAATAGATTAGACCTACGCCGGTTCTGTGAGCGTTGCCAGATGTTTTTTTAATGATTTCAGCAAATAAATCTCAATTATTATAATTTTTAACTTCAATTATAATTAATTAAGGGGATTATCTATGAATGTTATTATTTTTCCGATTTAAAATCGCTAATTTTTGATCGCGTACTCACTACCCAACACCGGAGCGCGCGTTTCAATTTTAGCACCGTAAGGGAAGGGCTAAGAGACAATGCCTACCTGCGTAACAAAAGAAAAATTTATAAATTATTTTTATCCGTTTAAATTCCATCAAAAGTGTATTTCTATAAAATGAGTATTCCATTAAAGTGCCAAAAGTATCTTTCTATAAAATGAGTATTCCTTTAAAGTGCGGAAAAATAATTCATGGAAATAAAAAAACACGAGCATTCGGTCATAGTAAAAAATATCAAATGAAAACTGGCTTTTTAATTAAAATTATTGGATATGAACAGTGGTATGAAACAATATTTATTTACGGCGATGTCAAAACATGAAAAGGCAACGGATTTGGTGTAAACACTTCTATATGGATGAATATATGCAAACAAGATCTTTCCCACATTGCGAATGTTTTCCGAAATTCGGATATTTTTTCATAATTTTATTTACGCATGAAAAAATACAATGAAATATATAAATACAGGAACACTTAAATTGAATTTGTAATTTATTTTTATCAAACACTGTTTATTCCACTTTTTTGTGACGGTATAACTCTACCGGTTTCAAGGCTTTCACCTTATCTTCAGGGGAGCACAGACAAGACTAAATGCTGTTCGAACTGGTACCGATAGACACGCTTCAACGGTTGGGGGCTGAGAGGTGAGGGAGGCACGGGACGATTTCGACCAAGAGCGGAGAGATTTTTGGGATATAACTTTTCAACAGATGTTCGGATCGATGTACTGACTTAGACATTTCTAGGGCCTCTAATCTGTCCAATTTATTTCCGTTACTACTGATATGTAAGAATTTGACATCATCGATAGAAAAAGTATGGTTTTCACGGTCACAATGATTAGCCATTTCAGAATAAATTAGAGGATTTGTTAAGGTGGATTTGTGTTCACAAAATCTCTTTTCAAAAGATTTTCTTGTCTTTCCTATATTGAAATTATCAAAGCCAGCACATAAAAGTTTATACACACCACTGTTGCTAAGTATTCCATTTTCGTCTTTCTCATTAAATAAGAGTTTCCGGAGATTAAAATTAGTCTAAAAAGCTGGCTTTCTGTGACTTGGAATATTTTTGGTTATTTCATATGATATATTTTTTATAAATAGGACTTTGCTCCATTTATAGGTATGATCTAGTCTTCATAAACTAGGCCTCTGCCAATATCTTAAAAGTGACAAATTAAAATATGTTTCAAAGACGCGCAGCAAAAATAATTCCCAGATATGTCACCACCGCTTTTCAGGTGCTTGTGATGCAGATGAATACAGGTGGATTAAACTTATATTTTTGAGTAGCACATACCAATCCTTATTATTTTAGGCGCGTATATTTCTGAAGACAGTAAGCATTGTGTAATGGTGATTGAAACATATTTTTAAAATGCCGATTATGTAATCGCAACACAGTGATTATTTCGCACGAACTAAAGATAAGGTCGAAACTGTTCCAATAGTTCCTGAGAGAATGACCACATTGTTATGGGCTGCAAATTTTACAGCCACAGACTGTTTTAAAAAATAAACAGCCAAGTACTCGTAGAAAGTCAGCATCCAGACTAACACACCAAAAAATATTTTTTTCTTTCAGATTATAAAAAAAAATACTCTAAAATATAAATGGTGAATTCTTAACTAACTTTTCAAAACCGGTAGTTATTTCTGCCGAATCTTTAAAAATTATGTGGACCTGGCGGCCCCAATAAAGTAAACCCTACCTGTATCTCTCTCGGGGGATATCGTTGAATATATTAAAATGTGATTTAATGACTTTTGCCAGTTTTTAATCAAACTATATTCAGTTAGTAAGTGTTTTTATTTGATTAAACAGTTACATATATATAAATGTTTTAAAATATATTTAAATATGTGACACGTACGAATATGTCTGACGAGATGTACAAATGTTGGAGAAGATTTAAGCAACGGAGGTGTGTCCGATTGGCTCGCCCCAAAAAATATACGTTTAATTGAAAAAATTTATGTACTCGTATATGTCAACACACCAGGAGCGCATTATTAAATGAATTAAAAAAGCTCGATGCAGTTCAATAACGCCACTTACATAAAAATGAAATAAGATGTGGAATGAAGACGTTTAAATCATTTGTTGATAGTTGATAACATTTGTTGATAGTTGATAACATTTGTTGATAGTTGATAACAAGTTCATATCCATCAGATCTCTTATATTGTCAAAACTGCCCCTGGTTATATTAAGTTAGGTTACGTTACGTAAGGTTAGGTTAGGTTAGGTTAGGCTCGGTAAGAAATGTATTGTGATCATTGTAAAGTAGGATTATAAACTCGGCTTCCTTGTAAAATTACAATTTAGTTTACATCACTTCCGTGCATTGAAAACAGTGAATGTGGAGATTTCAAATAAATATATTAATTTGATACGATCGCCAACTTTACTAAAAAATAAAAATTCAATAACAATTATAGAAATAAAAAAAAATCAACAAACTTCAAATCACAATAAAGACGTGACGCGCTTGTTTGCCTAGTTGGTAAAGTACCTGTCTTCTGGCCCGGAGATTACGGATTCGATTTCTATGAAGTAAATATATTGGTTATTATTTTATTTTAAGATAATTATTTTTAATAATTAAGGAAGCACTCGCAATTTTTTTTAAAAATAATTTTGACTGGTATGTACGACGTATTATGCCGTTGATGAAAAATAAATATGAAAGGAAAAATAAACTTTAAAACATGTATAAATGATTACATGAAAAATAAAGTTTAAAACATATATTTTAAATATGGAAATCGCTGCCTCCATTTAATGTCATCGATATTCGAAATGAAAGACAAATTGTGTTTTCGAATTGGTTTTTTTTTGCACATTCAAGACCATAAAATATTTATCGACTTTAGTTTCGGTGAAATTTATTTGCGTCTGACCATTATATAATATAATACGAATATGATAGCATAAATATTCCAGCAGTCGTATTTCAGTCCGATGACAGATATTTTTGAAACTTCAGATACAAACTGATATTGGGAAATTTTTACGCTTTACTCGTTCCATTTATCAAACGTGTACTACGAGTAGTATGGGGCATGGAGTCCTGGTAAAGGTTTTTAATAATTGATTAAATTTGAATATTTGGTTTAGATTAATGGTTTCAGCTTTTTTTTGTGAAATATTTTACTTTTCCAAATGTAATTGGTTTGACCGTAACGAAACATCAAACTTGTGTAAATATTTATATTATAAATCCTCTGAAGGTGTCTGTACGTAAAATAGTTTTGAATATTAACCTGTTCACCGCGTTAAAAATCAAATTCGACGAATCCTGTGCGCGGCACAATTTCAGCGTTTTTTAATTTCTAAGTTTAAACACATATTTTGTTTAGAACCACTGATATTTGATTACAACACCAAGTAAACATGACACTTAAGTAATTTTCTGATAATAAATAATAGTCATTACTCTTAAGGAGACTCATTAAATAAAGGAGATAAACTTAACATTACGTAAAATAAACAAAGGAATGCTACGATCAAATCAATGCTTCATGACACTCACCCAATCAAATGCATATAGCACTAGTAATGTTTATTTACGTAAGAGAGACTTAGTAATGTTTATTTACGTAAGAGAGACTCATCGCAGGACTCGATCCGCGCGACAGGTCGTTAATGCTGGAAATATTGAGAAACCAAAAAAATTCGGCGCTCTGTTTATTCAACAATATCTCATAAACTAATATATTATTTGACAAGGTTTTCAGAGATGTCATTAGAATAAAGATTATCTTAAATTTTAGTTCAATTTTTATTCCGGTTTTGTGTCATTTTTTTTAAGTATTTGTGATTTGAAACTTGGATTGTCGTCAGATCACAGGCGTTTGTGCTCCCCGCGGGGAACACGTTAAAATATGGCTAAAAATGTGTTATAGTATTGACAATATGTTCAATGACGAATAGAGAGTTTGTAAAAAATGATGAATAGATATACACTCGTATTATTTATAGTTAAGGCATAAACGTTGTGGAGGTTTAAAGACATTGTAATTTGTTTTATCAAACACTGTTTATTCCACTTTTTGTAACGGTATAACCTTATCAGTTTCAAGGATTTCACGTCATCACCAGGGGAGCACAAATAAGACTCATTTGTGTTTCCTTGCATCAGGGGAGCACAAAGTCTTATTTGTGATTCCCTGATGATGAGGTGAAAGCCTTGAAACCGGTAGGGCTATACCGTTACAAAAAGTGGAATAAACAGAGTTTGATAAAATGATGAATGGAGAGTTTCTAGAAAAACTGTAAGGTCTAATTTATAGGGCTGAAGTAAATGTTGTCTCCCGGTCACGCTCTTTACAATGCACACATCACCAATGTGTATATATTGAGGGGAACCATCCGAATAAATAAATACAAGTATATTTTTTTTCGTTTCCCTACTGGGTTAGGTAGATAGCAGAGAACCCAAGACTTTCCCATTTCGAGACACAGTTTTTGCCTTTTCCACAACTTCACCTTCTTATACAACTTCACCTTCTTATACAACTTCACCTTCTCATACAACTTCACCTTCTCATACAACTTCACCTTCTCATACAACTTCACCTTCTCATACAACTTCACCTTCTCATACAACTTCACCTTCTCATACAACTTCACCTTCTCATACAACTTCACCTTCTCATACAACTTCACCTTCTCATACAACTTCACCTTCTCATACAACTTCACCTTCTTATACAACTTCACCTTCTTATACAACTTCTACGATTTCTTTTAGTACTTACTTTTCATTATTTCAAAATATAACGATATTGATCCAAACACGCTTTCCACAGTCTTCCTCTAGCACGCCTTCCACTCACATTTGCACAATATATTTGTTTTGTTAATATTTTTTCACCCATTCGTTCCACGTGCCCAAACTATCTCAGAATGCTCTTTTCTTCACCTTACTCAAAATGTGTGAATTCGGTGTATTAATCTCAAACCTAAATATTTTTAATGTCAGTGTAATAACAGCAACAAACTATTGATATTGACTGAAGTGCGCTGTTATTGAAAACTGTCATAATATTTGAGGTAATGGGAGTCGTTATTTCGTATAAACTTTATTTAAAAAAGTAATATTTTAACTAATTTATTGGTGATCAATTTGGAAAGCACCTTATAAGCACTACTTTTATATATTATATTGTATAAAGTCGCTTAATTTTATTGCTTTGTTAAAAAAAAAGTGTTTTGTTATGCAACCAATAAGAAAAAAATAATAATAGCCAAACACACTAAAGGGTCTTTCAAATTGAGCGTTTTTTAAAATTCTTGGATAAAAAACAGATGGCGTCGCAAACTTGCTTGGGTCTTGTGACATTTGAGAAGTTCAATGTATGACATTTATAAAAATGGAGTCATATACAATACAACAACGTGTTCAAATTGTTCAATTATTTTATGTATTGTAATCTCCGGAAACGGTGATGTTAATTGCCCACCAAGATCATATTATGATCTGACACCGTTAGACTATTTTATTTGGGTTTACGGGAATAGCTAGATTTATAAGAATGACCCCCAATCAATTCCTGAGCTAAAGAGACGAAATTATTTGCGTTATTAGTGAATTAGAACCGCAATTATGCCAAAATGCCATCGAAAATTTTGACAAAAGAGTGGACATTTGTGCAGGTGCAAGAGGTGGACATTTGGTGGATATGTTTTTTGTGTTTAAATGTCATATATTATACTTCAATGGCTTATAAAAAGTTTTTTAAAATCAAAGCAAATTGTGTGTTATATTCAAGAATTAAAAAAATGGAATTAAAAAAACCACTCAATTTGAATGACCCTATAGATTACCTAGATCTAGGCCACGAAGTGGCCAGTGAAAAAACCTTTTGTCATTGTCAAAATTTGTCATGTTCTGAGATTAATGATAAATAAATGATAAATATATAATATTATTTGCCAGAAAATCGTAATAGAGGTAAATAAAATTCTTCTTCAAATAAACATGTTCATAGCACTCAGAACTTCTGTTTTAAGTCAACCATCTTATACCATTTATCAACAACATAAAATCTTATCACTGAGACAGTAGAACCTAAACTATATAAAAAAGTTTTACATATATAAATAACTTTAGCATTTAAGTTTCAGGAACAAAAGCACTTAACCTCTGTAACAAAAATAGGTAGGTATTCTGGTGGATCAAAAATTTATTATCCAGTATCATATTGTTTATTGGTGAACAGTTATCTGGTAAACACATATATCCCAAAAATCTCTCCGCTCTTGGCCGAAATCGTCCCATGCCTCTGTGGCGGTCGTCGCGGAATATTGTCGCATACATACGGTCATTGACCGATGAAACGACCTTCGGATTCCTTGATAAATTATAGTAAACAGTCCGAAGGTCACATGCCGGCCATTGACGCCGGCCGAGCGACCGCACCACACGCCAGAGAGAGAGAACGCACCACGGCTATCTCACCAGTTCCGTATTTAGATGAATACCTACATACGACAATAACCGTTTCTGCATTTACAGAAGCGAGACGTAAGCATATCGCGAGCGCACTCTCGCGCACATTCCAAAAAGATATAAATATCTACGTTACTATAAAAATTAACTCTCTTTCTTTCTGCATTGCGATTTAACGAGTTTATTTATTTATCAACAACCATCATCATCTATCCCATCAAGGACAGATCTGTTAAACCTCCCTCACCCCTCAGCCCCCAACGGTTGAAACGTGTGTATCGGTATCAGTTCGAACATAATTTAGTCTTGTTTGTGCTCCCCTGAAGATGAGGTGAAAGCCTTGAAACCGGTAGGGTTATACCGTTACAAAAAAGTGGAATAAACAGTGTTTGATAAAAATAAATTACAATACCCAGTATCATATTGACAGTATTGTTAATATGACCAACAAGTGGTAAAGTTTTACAATAGATCCATTTAGGCCATTCTCATATTTGATAGTAATGAAATTTGAATATTGCATTTATGTTTAGAGCAAGTTCAGTTTGATAATTTGGTACCTCTTTCTTTAAAATCTAACCAACAGAGTGGAAAGTATACATACAAAAGTTTACTACATAGCATAATCACCAGAGTATGAATGAATATGTAACTTATTATTGCAACGTCATGGGTTAGCATTTCTTACTTTTCATAGACGTAAACTCGATGTGTGTTTTATTTCAAAAATATAAATGGGTTTGCGGTTTCCTCGATATTACTTGAAATAACATTTTAATGTTGCCTCATTCGTTCGAGTAAATTAAACGAGCTGTTTTATGTAGACAGAACCAATACAAATTAATTTATTTAAAAATGTTCTGTGTTCAATAATTAATTATTAGAGATGGGTATATTTGAGATTTTAATATCTACATTTAAAAAAAACTATTAAATCTGTCTTTTTTTTCAACACTTTGGTCTGCGTAGCTACAAACGACACACTCGAGATAATAATGAAAAATTTCAAAACGATAATTAGTATTGCTTCGCTAAGAGAGCATAATCTCCAGATTTAGAAGTGCTTTAAATATTTTTTTTTATTTGATTCATATTATCTCTCTTTCCACTCTATAATTTATCTATCTTTATTCATATCTCACTTCGCAATACTTTTTGTTTCTTTCTTGATAAAAAAACAACTTTGTTGTTATTCATATCCTTTAAAAAAACAAAAATAATCCATCTTCCAAAAATAATCCATCTTCCAAAAATAATCCATCTTCCAAAAATAATCCATCTTCCAAAAAAAACAGTTGAGGATACATACTCGTACTATATATCTAATATTTTAAATTACGTCTTATAAACATACCAATGTACAGTACATTACGGAAAGTGAAAAAAAATTCAAATAAATTAAATTCAATCAAGAATATACGACTTCTAAAATATAAATACACAAATAAAATCTATCTTAATACTGTTATATTATGATAAATAACATTAAAAAATATATCATACTTTGGATTAAAGTTTACTTCACGTCTTAGGATTCACATAATTCACATACTGTCTCTATTGTATAATATCCTGAACTCTCTCGCCACCCCCTCTTATCTCGCCGAAAATTTTCAGCGTCTTTCCAATCATGGATTAGCGCTACGCTCAAACAAATATTGTTTATTGGCATTTCCAGTTCACCAGTCCTCCTTTTTTACATCGTCCTTTACTGTCCATGCAGTGAGACTCTGGAATCAGTTACAAACCAATATATGTTAAGACTCGCTCCGTCCTTGGCATGCTTTAAGAAGCGACTGAAAAAAACTCTTCATTTCTAATCAGTAAAATAACGTGTTTCATTCCCTATTTTTCCTTTCCTCTCCAGCATCTCTTCATTTTCTTTTGATTGATGATATCTCACTTTATATGAAAGAAGAATGTTCGGGTGATTGTCCGTCTTTGTTGGGTTCGTGGGCATATGCTCACGTATGTGTTTATGGATTTCGTGGGGATGGATAGTCATTTGAATGGTTTATGCAACCATGTAACATGCTTCATTTACTTTGTCTGGTTGGCTGGAAGAAATTTCCGCCTGGCAATAAGCCCGCCAGATTTTATTTGCAATAAAAGTGTTAAATAAAAAAAAATAAAAAAGAAGGATGAACATTTTTCCTGTAATTTTCTATGAAAACATTTATGATCTTAATTAAATTACGTAAAATCTGTTATATTTTTTCTCAACTAAGCATAAACAAAGAAATAAAATTAAGAATAATAAACGAAAATATAACTTTTGTTATAATGTTGTCTTAGAAATGTTCACCTGGGTTTTGTTTAAAATTGAGGTAACGTCAATGATTAATCAAATAATGTTAAGTCTCACTGTAAATAAAGTAAAATCTCATACAAAGCTTTTACCGAGGCTGAGGCCGCGGGCGCTATTTCGCCGCGAAGCCTGCGCCGCACCGTTCCCTGGGCCTTTGTCTTCTCTGGCCCGACTGTATCCCGCTTCACGTGTCCTGCGGCCGCTTTCGAGCGTTTACTCTGCCGTCGTGGTCTTTATTTGTCCTTTGTTTTGTTTTGTTAACCATTTCACAATTCCTGGTGGTGGTATTCCATGACAATTTGCCATTTTGTCGTTTGTTAATTGACACGTTTTTTTTGAGACGTACCACTTAAATTTTAACTATACTTTTATCTATCTCTCTTTTATTTATCTATCTATCTCTTAGAATCATTTTGACTTCATAAGACCATAAAGGATATCTAACTAGTATATAAAGTGAATCAAAGAGGAAAAAAAACATGAGAAGTGTGCGATGGTTTTGAATCTTAATATCAAGATAAGAAACAGAAAGAGAGAAACTCGTATAAAAATATGACGTCTTATCTTTAACCCTTCCCTTACGGTGCTAAAATTGAAACGCACGCTCCGGCGTTGGGTAGTGAATACGCGTTAAAAAATTAGCGATTTTAAATCGGAAAAATAAGAACATTCATAGATAATCCCCTTAATTAATTATAATTGAAGTTAAAAATTATAATAATTGGGATTTATTTGCTGAAAACACTAAAAAACCATCTGGTAACGCTCACGGAACGGGCGTAGGTCTAATCTATTTGTACGCCCAAATGCTACTGCGGCGCGGAGCGGTAGTGGCTTACTCCCGGCATGGCTTACGCTTGCGACGATTGAGACAATTGAGCTCCTCGCAATTCAGTGGAGTATGCAAGAGTGAGATGCGAATATAGTGTCGCGCTTCCCGCATACTCTTCACCTATCGTCAAGACGAGGCACTCGCAGCGTTTAAATGCGAATTTGTTTCCGATATTCACAAAATACCCACGATGTAGTCGATAAATTCTGATTATTATTAATACTATTTTTTAAATCAATGCGTAAATATATTATGGAGGAAAACCTAAAATCTTAACCTTGTATTTATTATATTTATAGAGATATTGATGGTTATTAGAAGCAACGTGTAGAAGATACCCAACACAGGGAAGGAAAGGTTAATAGAATACTTGTGCAAGTGCGAAAAAAAGACCAGTTGAGATATAACCAGAAACTGCTTTCTAAATAACCTGCAACACAAATGACATAATCAGATAGTTCATGAAGAAAATAAGACACCAACATGACCATGTAGATATGGTGAACAATGCTATTACATAGCAGCACTCGAGATTCCCACAGGACATCGGATATCAGGAAGGCCGCCTAAAAAGTAATGTTCTATCTGAAGAGGTAATATTAAAAAAAGAACATGTCCTCCAAATCAGAATGTAGGGAAATCGCAAAAAAACTGTTTGTATTAAAATTATTTGACATAATAATTCATTGTGAAAATGTCTGAAATCCTTAAAATCGCTTAAGATGATTTGATTTGTTGTTTAAAATCGAATCATAATAATTATAATAGTAATTCTAGTTTAAAATATGAACATGATCCTTTTTTAATGAACAAATCTACTTAAATCATTTTTGAATGAACCGGTCTGGGACTTGCTGTTTTTTGCCCAATTTCAAAAATATTATACAAAAAATAATTGGGTAGAGTGATTTATTTTAATCCAATAAAATATGTCAAGTGTTACAAAATAAGAAGAAATATTACTATGAAACTATAAATATATGTTGATAGATAAAGCTGTATAATCACATTACACTGCACGTACGATTTAAATCTGACAGTTGCTGGTGAACTGGTATGAAGTTAGACATGATCGAAAAGCTATGATTGGTCAATTCGGACATGATCTTTTTTGATTGGTTTGAAGCCTGGACAAGATTCATTTTGAAAAAAAATCTGTTTTTTTATTATGATTTTAAAATGATTTATGTGCTTTTTTCATTTAAATGAAAATGTTAAACGGCTCCTTACCATCGATAAGAAAAAATCTGCTTTATCAACTTATTTTTTGTATCCGATGGACATTTTGAATGTTATCTCGTCATCTGTCAAGGACGCATTTCTCATAAAAACTTGGGCTGCAAGCTGTGGTAGTTATTTTGTGACACAGATGGACTTAGATAACTAGGCCATCCTCAACAATTGAATTGACCGGAAATAAAAAAAATTTCCACTTACTGAAGAAGTCATTTCATTCTCTTTTTATTGGTTTTCACGTATAGTTATACCACTGATGTATCATAATATGCGTGTTTTCAGGAATTTTATGAAAATATTCCAATTATCACCCGTATATTATAATTACTCCTTAAGTAACCATTATTTAAGACGCATTAACGTTGGTTCTCAGAATTATGTAAGATTAATTAATTTCACATTTTCTTCCATCATAAATAAATAAAAATATTTTAATTCAATTAGATATACAAAGCGGGATGGATAAAATACAAGAACTGTTAACATTAATACAAGGGTAGTTTAGATATACAAAGCGGGATGAATAAAATACAAGAACTATTAACATTAATAAAAGGGTAGTTTAGATATTGCTTTTCAAAGGGTAGACTCTCCTCAAGGGTATTCTTACTCTGTATTTGAACCCTCGATTAAAAATATTGGAAAATATATAAATATACGTTGAGTGTAAGGATAGGAAGGTATTGATTGTGGTCATTACATTGGGTACATCCCCGCATGTTTATACGTTTAGAAAATCATATTTGGTAAGAAAACCACAATAAACTTACCAAGGGAAGATGAACTACAAAGAAACTTTAGTAGATCTTTCGATATGTGATATAAGATGAACTACAAAAACCTTAGTAGATCTTCCGATATGTGATAGAAGATGAACTACAAAGAAACCTTAGTAGATCTTCCGATATGTGATAGTAACGCATTTGGCTTTAGGTAAAGTGTAATGAATGTGTGTAGTGCACATATACAATCATACATTTTGACAGGACCTCCAAAGAATGATTGTCTTAAACTACTTCCTAAATCTGCACACGTCATCTCTATCTTTAACATTCAGAGACAGACCATTCCACTTCACAGACCGTAATCGCCAAAAGCCCTCTCCAAATGCCCTGCCGTATTGGATACATTCAAAACCATAAATTAATTCCATGAAGACAAAATCGACCTCAAACGTCTACTCCCCATTAAAGGAACATCATAAAACATAACTTCATAATAGTCTAGGAAGAGTAAAACTTTGATATAAAACGAAAATTCTATTTTACATATTAAAAATTTACAAAGAAAGATTAAGGAATATATCCTTGAGCAATTCCATTTACTTCTTACGAATTTTTAGCTCGAGTGTCCCAATTTGTGGGACCGCGTTTATTTTTCAAATAGGGCCTCTGAGAAATCACTCCACATCCTGGCGGTAGGAAGGGAGAAGTTACATCAGCTGATACACGCCCCCTCCTTCTGCCTTTCTCCAGGACTCCCGAGGACATTTTGCAGGAGGGACTCTGAGGACACAATTCCACTTAATCGCTCTCTTTCTCTCTCTCTATCTCCTTGCTACAGATTTGAAGTGAACTTTTTTACTTTTAAATGTTTGATATATAACATAATGAGTCATCAAATATAAAGAATAATGTGGATAACATCTGTTCAGGATATCAGATGTTTTTTAGCTCACACCCTTGTACATATAAATTAAAATTTAAATACTATGCGTATCCATAATGTAAGTGTACTGAGGCTCTCACGACCGGATAGATTTTATTTTCGACATGTTGCCTACACTTCCGTGTAGCCTGGCCCTTCCCCTCCACAACGAGACCGGTTCGAGGTCAGTACGTTGAGAAGTGTCGACGCGACAACACGTATCGCGAAAAATGTCAATCCAATCTCCCGCCAAGTGCGAAATACGCGGCGTCATCCGTTATCTCGTTTGGAAGGGAAAACCTCCGGTTGAGGTTTATAATGAGGTGAAAACTGCATATGGTGATAAAGCTATGAATCGTACGAATGTGTACAAGTGGTGTCGCCATTAACGTCTCACTCTCACTCTACTTCAGTATATGGGAACGCAAGAAATAGAATCTCAGTTCGCAATTGTGTTTCTTCCTTCGAGATATAACAGTCCGAGACCGAATCCCGTCTTAGTTCTCAGTAGCTCTCGGGCATTCGTTGGAGGTGGTCTCTACGCCCGTTTTGTGAACGTCGGCCGATGTTTTTTTCGTGATGTCAGCAATAAAATTTCAACTTTTATCACTTGTGATTTCAAATTTTATTAATTTAAGCGATTGGCAATGAATATTCTTATTTTTCCAATTTGTAATCGCTTATTTTTACATGTGTATTGAGGTGTATTGAATACACAGCACCGGAACGCGGGGATTTGTTAAGCACAGGAGGGGAAAGGTTAAAGTAGAGTGTGTCTTTATTTGGGCATGAATTATAAATTAAATAATCCATGGCAAAATAAAGACACAATCATATGAAATGTAAGAAATTTCCAAAGTTCTTTAATAGCACACACTTATTACGTTTATCATCATAACATCAACCAACGTGACTAAGCTGGTAAGATTTTAAATAGATTAGATCTTACATTGGTAAGATCTGCTGTTGAGGGTATCGGGGTTGAGTCCAGCTGGTAACCAAAACAAGAAAAAAAGGGGTAACAATTTGGTGAAAGAGTTCACCTGGTAACAAGAGCAAGAAGTGTGCAAATGTTGTTGGCTATCTACTTGCGGTAGAATTTCTAACACGTTCGATGGCAAACTATGAATTAAATGCCTACATCAGTACAACTGAACCCAAATGCTTGATCATTGCGGCTGTTTAGAATATTAACTCCTACATTTTTGCTCTTCAACATGTTTCCAATAAAAAAATATGTGTCCAGATTATAATTTTTGTTTTATCATTTATTTATTTATTTTCACAGGAATACAAGGCTTGCGTATAAAAATCTGATCGAGGAGTACATAGCTGGATGAAATGGACCTGATTTCAAAGGAAGGTAATATGAGTTTGGATATTTGCTCCCTTTGACTACCCCATAAGGTGATTTGACTACCCCATCGTGATGATAAATATGCTTATTAACCCTTCCCTTACGGTGATAAAAATAATACGCGTGCTCCGGTGTTGGGTAGTGAGCACGCAATAAAAAATTTGCGATTTTAAATCGGAAAAATAAGAACATTCATAGATAATCCCCTTAATTAATTATAATTGAAGTAAAAAATTATAATAATTGAGATTTATTTGCTGAAAACATTAAAAAACCATCTGGCACCGCTCACGGAACGGGCGTACGTCTAACCTATTTGCAAGCTTAGAAGCAATTAGTGGCGCGAAATGTCAGTCGCATACCCCGGCGCTTACGCTTATGCTTGCGGCGTTGAGACAATTCAGCTCCTCGCAATTCAGTCTAGTATGCAAGAGTGAGATGCGAATATAGTGTCGCGCTTCCCGCATACTGTTCACCTATCGTCAAGACGAGGCACTCGCAGCGTTTAAATGCGAATTTGTTTTCGATCTTTACAAAACACCTCGATGTAGTCCAAAAATTCTGATTATTATTAATATTATTTTTTAAATCAATGCGTAAATATATTATGGAGAAATACCTAAAATCTTAACCTTGTATTTATTATATAATATTTATAGAGATATTGATGGTTATTAGAAGCAACGTGTAGAAGATACCCAACACAGGGAAGGAAAGGTTAAAAAATATTTTAATGTAACTTTTCTTTCCAAGATTATCTTTCTTTACACTTATACGAAGATAAAAGTTTTAACGTTTGTGATTTCTCATCTCAGTCGCGTAGCGCAGTACTTGAACCGGTGACCTCTGAATGTAAAGGGTGTGCGCTATTCACTAGATGAATAGAGCCCTGGCGTTCTGTTTCAATTGCTTTCGCAATTTTAGTGTTCCTGTGAAATCATATTTTTTTTAAAGAGGAGAGTTTTCTACAAGCGAGCTCATTCACATGCATACAAATGTAAAGCACATATAATCAACTTTAAAAGATCGCCGTCATCTTCTTGGTGTGAGCAAAATGTCTGCATCCTGACACGCTTATATTAATAATTTTCTCCCTTGAGTGATAAAATCAATGAAAACCAAAATACTAAAAAAACGTATTAAAAAATGACCTTAGTGTTACCCAAATGTTAATAAAAGGGGAAGTTATTTTGCATTCTTTGGTTATTACCATCACGCCGTTTTAATGCTGTGGTAGCCAGAGAGGACAGAGCGTCATATTTTCGTATAACAACACGCATCCTTAACCTCTTTTATATCCATACACCTTATCATGCAATTTCTACGATTTATCTTACTTACGTTTCCTTCTTTCAGAATATTATTAACTTGATCCCGCCATACTATCATTGATCTTCCTCATACGCATTGCACTCACTTGTTTACGATATATTTACAAATATCTTTGCTATTAATAATTGAATTTGTACTATTATATAAGTCGGGTTAGAACTCATTTGATAAGTTAATAAAACCTGTTTTTTTATTATACGTTCAATACTCATATACTGCTTTATTTTACACCTTATTTATAATAATTTTACACCTTATTTATAATAATTCAACACCTTATTTATAATAATTTAACACATTATTTATAATAGTTTTACACCTTATTTGTAATAATTTGTTACCTTATTTATAATAACTTAACACCTTATTTATAATAATTTTACACCTTATTTATAATAATTCAACACCTTATTTATAATAATTTAACACGTTATTTATAATAGTTTCACACCTTATTTGTAATAGTTTTACACCTCATTTATAATAATTTTACACCTTATTAATAATAATTTTACAATACTCATTTATTATCATCTTACTTGTTTCACTTTTCTAACAGCTTCTTTCATTATTAATTTTATTTATTAAATCCAAACACTTTTATTAGTAAAGTCATATTTATCCCGAACTAAATCTGTTTCAATAATTCCGGACGCAACAATTGAAGATATTATTTCAATATTTGGAAACTATTTCGTTCGACTGGCTCAACCCATATCTGAATTCCCTTTTCAATTCGCTTCAACACATTATTTCCAAGTCCTTATTTGTGCTTAATTACCTTTATAGTTAAAGTGTCCTTATATTAACATATGTTAGAATACTTCATTTTTTAATAATAATATTTTGTAGAAATATACGCAGGATAACAATATATTTATCCACCCGTTATCCACTAACAGGGATGTTTAAAAAATCTACAAGAGTTTTTCTTATTTAAACACATTCTATTTATTATCATTGAAATTGATATATACTCCCAAAAATAAGAGGCAGCATCACAAGTACTACGTTGGGAAACCAATAACTATTGTTAATTGTTGGCATTCCGTTTTCAATATATTGTGGTTTAAGACACCATTCTACCTTAATTTATTGATTGGCGCTTATGAGTTGCTTTTTATAAACTTTGTAATTTGTTTTATCAAACACTGTTTATTCCACTTTTTGTAATGGTATAATCCTATCAGTTTCAAGGCTTTCACCTTTTAGGAACTAGTCCTTATCGGAAGAGATGATGAAGATGATTTGTTGATAAATAATAAAACACGTTAGATCGCAATGCGGAAAGAGAGTCCAATTTTATTAGTTACGTAGGTATTTATATATTTTTAGAATGTGCGCGGGAATGCGCTCGCGATATGCCTACGTCTCGTTTCTGTGAATGCAAAACGATTAATTGTTGTATGTAGGTATCATTCAAATACGGAACTGGCGAGAAAAGCGTGGTGCGTTCTCTCTCTAGTATAGAATGCGGTCCGCTCGGCTATGGGTTGAATGGCCGGCGGGTGAACTTCGGACTTGAATGACCGGCGTGTGAACTTGGGACTTGTTTATTTAGATTTCGTCGAGGAATGCGAAGGTCATTTCATCGATCATTGACCGTATCTATGAACGCCCACAGTATTTCGAGAGGGCGACCGCCACAACCTCATTATCAGGGGAGTACAAACAAATCTTGTTTGTACTCCCTTGAAGATGAGGGGAAAGCCTTGAAATCGATAGAGTTATACCGTTACAAAAAGTGGAATAAACAGTGTTTGATAAAACAAATTACAATGTCTTTTATAAACTCTCTTATATGCTTGTTGTTGATGAATATCAATACACTTACTATACTTGATGCCCGTAGCCTAGTTGGTAAAACCCTTAACGTTCGCCAAGTAGTTACAGGTTCTATTCCTGATTTTACAATACTCGAAAAATTGTTTTTTTTTTAATCCCAGTCTGGTTAATCCGTTTGTCTGGTGACAATTAATACTCGCGAGAGCTAGATGGGGGTGAATTTATTTACCTTTCATGTACCGTAGTATTTTGAATACGAGCGATGACTTAATGTGAGTTTAAGACCTACTACAGTGGTTCTAAACCAAAAGGTTTGCAAATAGGGCTGAAAACTTTGTTGCTTTCTAGCTGCATGCTTTAATATGTCCTAATCACTATTTTAAATATGTTAAGGAGTACCGTAATAAAGAATTAATAAAACTACAAAATTAAAAATTACCATCTTAGTGTGATTACTGGTAAAGTATATCCTTTCGACATTAAACATTTTAATCCAATAACAGCAACAAAAATCAAACATCGTACAAACAAAAGAGAAATAAATCATTAACAATCCCAAAAAAAAATCATGTACAATAGAGCAAAGAAAATGAAATATCAACTGAATCTGTGTTTCACAAATAATTTTTGAGAGGAATCTACTAGTGATACAGAGTTTCGTTCTACAGGGTGGGCATTCAGTCTGGACACGTTGACGAATAATTCTCAGAATTATTTAAGGGTTCATAAATTAATATGAGCTCGACGAACGAGAAGGTTTTACAATGGTACTGTAGAATTTGCGCAAAGGGTAAGTTATATCAACAGGAAGTAAATTAATTTAATATCCGTCACCTCAGTCGAAATATCATCTCTTTTGGCACTGTAAAGAAACTGGTTAGAAAATTTAATAGAATAGGGACCTTGTTAGACAAAATCTGTTTTGCATTACCAACCATACTAGTCAAAGCGAAGGAACGGGTGATAGAGTAGATAATAGGAACCCCCTAAAAATCAAATCTGCTCGCTTGCCTCGCTCTCCAGATATTAATAATTTTGACTTCTTCTTCTGTAGTATGCTGTAAGAGAGGATTTATTTAATGAAAACCAACGACATCAATTATCTAAAGCAACACATCACATATGTTCTAGAATCGATGGAGATAATGCATAACTGTATCAAAACATGTCGATATGTGCATTGCTAATATAATGGATACTACATTAAAAATAGTAATTAAATATTTTGGAATTTGCATGATTAATAATTGTATTATAGTTTTCCACATTATACAAATTTCTTTTGTCTTCCATTGTGGGGCTGTAATTTTTTATTCTTCTCGAAGAACTTAATTCTGTCACTCAATTGATACAATATCTTGAAACCGCGCTTTGCTATGTGTTTACTTATTATATTGGTTCTCTCAGTTGGTACATAGAATAGAAAATGATTTTTTATACTGTTGTAATTATCAAGAACTTAAATACATAAATAGTGCTTCTTATATTGTGAGAGAGACATTAATGTACAATATGTGTCCATAAGTTTCACCCACTCTGTATATATCACCCACATTGGTATATTCATAACAGTTTATTAGCTTTCTGATGCCGGAAGCCATGAAATCATTCTTACAGGTCGATACCAGGCTTTTCGCTCTGATGCGAACATGGAATTTCAATAAAAATAACGTATAAATATAACCAACATACGGTCAACCACCTTTCACAAGAACAAAGGAAATATTATTTTTTTCTCGGAAAAATTTAACGAATTCAGAGATACGAAAAGATAATCTAAATCAATGTCGTCATATCCAATTTCTATTCTGAAATATAATTCTTATTATTTTTCTTTTTACTGAAACTTTTTCATGTTACAAATGTGCGCTTTATATGCATATGGGTATATAAAAAAGAGTTATACGCGATACCTGGGACCAGAGTGATGTGTGAATGCCTCGGGGTGTATAAATTTATGAAGTTTTTGAAAATTGTCGGTACAAAATCTTCGTAGTTCTCTTTCAACCGATATTATTATGATATATTTGTAGCGCTCTTGCAACCGATATTAATGTGATATATTTGTTACTTTCTTACAACCGATATTAATATGATATATTTGTAGCTCTCTTTCAACCGATATTAATATGATATATTTGTAGCTCTCCATCAACCGATATTAATATGATATATTTGTAGCTCTCTATCAACCGATATTAATATGATATATTTGTAGCTCTCTATCAACCGATATTAATATGATATATTTGTAGCTCTCTATAAACCGATATTAATATGATATACTATATTTGTAGCTATCTATCAACCGATACTATTATGATATATTTGTAGCTATCTATCAACCGATATTAATATGATATATTTGTAACTCTCTATCAACCGATATTAATATGATATATTTGTAGCTCTCTATCAACCGATATTAATATGATATATTTGTAGCTCTCTATCAACCGATATTAATATGATATATTTGTAGCTCTCTATCAACCGATATTAATATGGTATGTTTGTAGCTCTCTATCAACCGATATTAATATGATATATTTGTAACTCTCTATCAACCGATATTAATATGATATATTTGTAGCTCTCTATCAACCTATATTAATATGATATATTTGTAGCTCTCTATCAACCGATATTAATATGGTATGTTTGTAGCTCTCTATCAACCGATATTTATATGATATATTTGTAACTCTCTATCAACCGATATTAATATGATATATTTGTAGCTCTCTATCAACCGATATTAATATGATATATTTGTAGCTCTCTATCAACCGATATTAATATGATATATTTGTAGCTCTCTATCAACCGATATTAATATGGTATGTTTGTAGCTCTCTATCAACCGATATTAATATGATATATTTGTAACTCTCTATCAACCGATATTAATATGATATATTTGTAGCTCTCTATCAACCTATATTAATATGATATATTTGTAACTCTCTATCAACCGATATTAATATGATATATTTGAATGTTTTTAATAACAGTTAACAATAGTTTATTTTGTATTTTCAGAGTTTGTACCAAGTTGAGTTGGTTTAAAATATAGTCGACGTTACGTATGCGTTGAAGCCTTCATCGTCTAGGCGATATTAAAAAAAACCTTAAGGTTTATTTAATCAATAGTATATTTTGACATCAATCACTCTGAGGACAAAGGCTTAACTGCCTTTAAAAAGATAGTCTTCGTTTAAGTCAAATTAAAATGGCCACTACCTTAAAAAGGACATTTTAAACTGAATTTTTATTTCATACGCTACTATTAAAGAAACAGTTAAAATGTGAGTGGAGCACGAAGTATCGGAAGACCAAGGGAAGTATGATTTATAATTCCAAATAAGTTTTTTCTCTTTTATTCTGGGGTACCTAATTCAATAAAGTAAAGGGAGGAAATAGTTTAGGCAGTCGATCGGAGCGTGGTTGTTATTGCGAAAGAAGTTTAAGTACTTGGGCTTGCAAGAGGAATGACTTATGGAAGAGGTTTATGTAAGCTCTTGAGTGTGGTGTCTTTTGTTGTTTATATTAAAATTTTTGTATAAAGGTTTTTTTTTTGCTTTATGATTCTAAGATGAATATTTTGATATGTCTGGAGTGATGAAGTGTGAGGAGTTTGATTTGTGTTCACAAAATCTCTTTTCAAAAGATCTTTCTGTCTTTCTTATATAGAAATTATCACAGTCAGCACATCAAAGTTTATACACACCACTGTTGATAAGTATTCAATTTTTGTTTTTTCCGTTAGATAAAAATTAATTATGAAATTCTCTTATTTATTCTGAAATGGTTAATCATTTTCACCGTGAAAACCATACATTTTCTGACTAATCATTGCCAAATTCTTACATATCAATAGTAACGGAAATAAATTGGACAGATTTGAGGCCCTAAAAAGTCAGTGCATCTGGCAAACACATATAACTCAAGAGTCTCGACGCTGCTCGCCGATATTGCCTACTCCCTCCTTCCCCCCCAGTCCTGAACCCGATTTTTTACCGTTAGAAGCGTGGATGTTGGTACCAGTTCAAACATAATTCATGTTTGTGCTCCCCTGATGATGAGGTGAAAGTCTTGAAACCGGTAGGGTTATACCGTTACAAAAAGTGGAATAAACAGCGTTTGATAAAACAAATAACAATAAAAAAAAGATGTTGAACAAATCTGACTATGGACAGGAGTACTGTTATAAGAGCTTAGAAAGATGAAATTACGACTAAGTACAATGAAACTTGAGAATCTCAAGTAAAGGTTCAAGTTTATTTCCCTTTCATCGGGGATGGATGACTTACAAATGCTCAAAATTTTGAAAATAATATTTTTTAATGACAACGAGTTTACGAGAAACTTCTAAGAAAATGTTTATTGAGTAAAAATCTTTTGTGACGAGATAATGTAGAGGGTCCTCTGAGAAGCTGCGTGGGTCTAGGACCCTCGGCGCTCATCTGCAAAAGCTACGGATGATTGGGCTTTTGACCATTGTCCGACCTCCTTCATAAGAAAGCTTTATAATATTAATAGCTTACTACGTTTTGTCAAGAGGAAAATATAATATAAAGGTAGAAAATATAAAATGAACAATTGTTTGGAAAATATTGTGCGCTATAAATGAACGTATACAAGCAAAAAAACAGCTTACCCGTATTTAGTGTCTTATGGAAGACTTAACCTCGTTTTGGATCGAACAGTATCGATTAACAAACACTTAAGTAAATAGTTTAACTATGGAATATGAAAGAAAAAACAATTGAAATATTTAATATTTTTGAGCATAAGAGTACGTAAACTTAGCTCACATATATTTACATTTTCGTCATTTTCCTGTCAAATTAAGCGTATATGAGACAGTGTCAGAATCTCCTTTCACGACACACATCTTTTGTTTCTTCTATATACAAGCGATTTCAACGATTTCTCTAACTTTTTACATTTACTTCTTTCGAAATATCGTTTACTCAAACCAACCACATTTTCTGTGATTTTCCTCTACCACCCCTTGAACCGACATTTGCGCTGTTTATTTGTTTTGTTTTGTTAGTCTTTTTCATTCATTAGATCTACGTACCCAAACTATCCTAGAGTGTTTTTTTATAATAATGAACACGTTGGTCTTAAGTTCACATTAATTTATAATCACATCCCTATTTATTCGACTTTTCAACGTCCACGTTTTACTCATATACAAAACGTTTTATTGGTATTTGCAGACAATAAATATTTTGCATTATATTAATTAACAAATAACGCACATCCAAACTTAAAAAAATTGAAAAAAGTTGATGTGTAAAACGCTTGATAAATTTCAGTGGTTTTGAATGACTGAAATCAGAACCCTAATTTTTTTAAATTATCAAATATGTCAAAATATACAATCAATTGATGTGAAAACAAACAACTTTCACCAACATGTAGACTTATTCTTGAAAACAAATATAATCCTAAGACATTGTAATTTGTTTTATCAAACACTGTTTATTCCACTTTTTGTAACGGTATAACCCTACCGGTTTTAAGGTTTTCACCTCATCTTCAGGGGAGCTCTTGTTTGTGCTCCCCTGATAATGAGGTGAAAGCCTTGAAATTGGTGGGGCTATATCGTTACAAAAAGGGGAATAAAGAGTGTTTGATAAAACAA
This sequence comes from Odontocerum albicorne, assembly GCA_949825065.1. Lineage (NCBI taxonomy): Eukaryota > Metazoa > Arthropoda > Insecta > Trichoptera > Odontoceridae > Odontocerum > Odontocerum albicorne. The sequence goes on along the minus strand of OX463842.1, from coordinate 52,234,013 downwards.
ATTACAATGTCTTTAACCTTTCCTTCCCTGTATTGGGTATCTTCTACACATTGCTTCTAATAATCATCAATATCTCTATAAATATAATAAATACAAGGTTAAGATTTTAGGTATTCCTCCATAATATATTTACGCATTGATTTAAAAAATAATATTTATAATAATCAGAATTTATCGACTACATCGAGGTGTTTTGTAAAGATCGAAAACAAATTCGCATTTAAACGCGGCGAACGCCTCGTCTTGACGAGTGGTGAATAGTATGCGGGAAGCGCGACACTATATTTGCATCTCACTCTTGCATACTAGACTGAATTGCGAGAACCTGAATTGCCTCAACGCCGCAAGCATAAGCGTAAGCGCCGGGGTATGCGACTGTATTCCGCGCCGCTAGTAGCTTCTAAGCTTGCAAATAGGTTGGACATACGCCCGTTCCGTGAGCGGTGCCAGATGGTTTTTTAATGTTTTCAGCAAATAAATCTCAATTATTATAATTTTTAACTTCAATTATAATTAATTAGGGGATTATCTATGAATGTTCTTATTTTTCCGATTTAAAATCGCTAATTTTTTATTGCGTACTCACTACCCAACACCGTAACACGCGTATTATTTTTATCACCGTAAGGGAAGGGTTAAACCTCTACAATGTTAATGCATTAACTACTATATAAATAATAATATAATCCTAAGATATGTTTGAAATTCTGAGGAGCTGAATTAAGGTGATTTTAAGAAGTGAATGAGGTAACGCTAAGAATAGACTATATAAAAAATTCTCATATTGAATAGTCACTCCATATTGATGTTGGCGGATTCGTTACTCCATATTGATGTTGTCGTGTTAACTAACTTCGTGAACGACGTCATTTGACCATTCAAAACTAGGTTAGATCAACAATGTGTAGGAGGATTTTATATAAGTAATGGAGTTTTGAATCCCCTAGGAAAAGGGATGAATACGAAAATTAAACTTATAGTGACAATTCTATTTTATTGTAGGTAATATGCCTAGTGCATTTTACGGAAGCAGTTTCATTCTGTATTTTATTTAGTAGGGTTCTCGACTAAAATAATCTACAATTTACATAATTTACATGGTATGAATATAAAACTTAAACTACTGAATAAATTTACAAGTTTTAAAGTTATTGAAATTCTCTAAACTAGTCTATATTTCGAATATACTCGTTTATAGGTATGGTATCAACTTTATTTTTTCATAAATATGTTTGCAGTGTACGGGTAATTAGTCAAGTGTTTAAGACACAACAAATAAGAAATGGTATGAGCTTAAATTTAACATTTTTCTTGTATTATTTGAAAAAAAAAATCTTGTTAAATAATTTTCAAAGTTTTTTGAAAATGAGTGTCGTGATTTTCATGGTGAGGCCTGTGCACTATTTTTTCTAGTGTTTTTATCTCCGTTCAGATGTGAAGCCTCGCACATAGTGAAGATGGCAAATTCCTTGATCTGGCTTATCCGACGTAAGAAGGCGCGGCCTCTTAGTCTCGTACCAGGAACATTGTCAAGTATGACAGTCCTTTCGAGATTTTGTATTCTTATATGTTATTTTAAAAAAAACTGAAAAAATACGTTACGTAGGTTAAATTATTTCAATATAAATTTGAATAAAAGCATCTTTCCTAGCTTTCGCCACCCTATCGGGAATTTAGTACGGCCAAAATAGGATGGGTTAGGTAGGGATGGCCTGAAATGGGGCGATCAGTTACCACGCGTCAGGATGCAAATGATCCAATAAGTGTTTCACTTCACGTCGCCCACACCTCCCTTCCCCCACACCAGTACAACCGCACACTTGTGACATATCCTATATCACCCAACCATAGAATCACTCCCCAATTGTAGACCCCCACAACGCGGTGCATACATTATGCAGCGGCCTCAATGCGACACATACTCCACAGCCGTGCAAACGGCTGATGTGTGATGGCATTACTAAGTTCCAGAGTGCTTTTTTTGATTTCCAGAAAGTGTACACTATCCGTCAAAAAAATGTTTCAGCACAAATGTGACAAATTATATCGTGGGTTTTTTTCAATCTCATCATGATATATGATCCAGCTACCATCTGCTGTTGGACTTGCACCCTTATTCGCTTGCTGCAAAAAGCGTCTTCAAAGTCATTATATCTCACTTCAACGACAACGTGTCTTTTCCTATTCTACATTATACTTTTCTTTCTTCCTACCCTTTTCAAGTTTATTTTTAGCTTAGGCCATTAGCCCTACTGAGAATGCTTTGTGCCTTTTGTATGACCAATTTCATGAATACAAGATTTTTTTTTTTTGTTAAATTTAGATGTAAATGTCACCATCGAAAAAAAAATTGGATCGTTACGGGGCAAAATAAATGCAATATACATGGAAGAACAGTCAGCAATTTTAACAAGGAAGTTGAACATGTTTTTCTAGGAGGGATGATCTTATATTGATGATATTAAAAATATTGTTTTGTATGATTTCCTTTAATGTTTTTACTATATTTCTACTACTACAAATCAGTTTTAATTAATGTCATATACTTTTAATTAGAAATTATTTGCTCTGTTTAATTATTCTATTCGAGTGTAACACGTAACTAAAATATTACATCAACCTTCAGTAAAACATGTTTTTCTTGGGTTTCCAATCTCTATTTTCTTCTCCTGGTCATCGATGGTTCTGATTATTTTCCATTTATGTAACATTTCCTATTTTTGTAACATTAATTTTCCTTATTATTTTGGTGTTACTTTGATTGAGTTTTTTCACTTCATCAACAATGTCAATCCCCTATATCGTATGTTTCGTCCCAATATTGTGACCAGGTAAATACATATGTCAAGCTGTAACCATTTTTATTTCATTTTTTCAATAATTATCGAGAATCACGCCCAAAATCTCCTGTTGGAAATATATTGTCCAACAAACTTGACCAAGAATGTTGTCAGTTGCTAATGAATCTTAATAATATTTTTTTTGGATAAAAAAATATTATTAAAATCTTTAATTCAATTAAGTTATTGATTACTTTAAAATTTAAAGGTACTATAGAACCTCCTGAGCAAATACTTAAAATGACCGAAAGCTTTGCAAATATTCATAATTTAAACGGGTATTTTACCAGCAACTTTTAAATTTCCTTTTTCATGTGATGCAAAAGTTTATATCTTTTGAACTCTAAAATCTGATTTGGAATATCAAATTTTTCACCGATACGTGATACGCATTGATAATGCTTTCGTACCTAGATGACAGCAACACTTAATATACTTGTACATTTAAATAATTCAAGAGTTTTCAATAAAAGGCGATACACGTAAAATAAAGGCGAACAATAAAAGGCGATAAACGTAAAATAAAGGCGAACAATAAATTGTTCATATTGTACAAAGTTTTTTTTTATTATTTATAGTGAAGGCACTGTTAACATTATGGAGGTTTAAAGACATAAGAATTTGTTTTATTAACCCTTTAACGGGCATAAGCAGAAATCGGTCGCATATGCGACCACCCTTATGGTTATACTTATAAGGATTCATTTTCTTAATGAAACGTTTTTAAGTAACACAAATGTCAAATTGGCAAATGTAGTGGACGGGCAGAAATCTTATTTAAGACGGATCGTCGTGAAGTTAGCTGCATGTTCATTAGTAACGATCTAAATATCCGGTCAATTTATTGTCAAATATGTAAATAGGTATTATAAGTAAATCACCATTCATTATATCTCATATAAGAATTTTATTTTCTGATACAACCTAAACTTCGATATTATTACCTAAACATTCATTGGTCACTTTCGCGACCACTGACATGACCCCTGAAATGGGCACATGTTTCATATGCGCCCGCCTCATTTCCAAAAGAAAAAAAAATAAAAACACATTTTCGAAGAAATAAAGTTGAATTGATACACATAATAATGATTTATTAAAAAAAGAACTCAATATCTCAAAAATAAAAACTTGCTCCATAAAGGGTTAAACACTGTTTATTCACTGTATGTAACGGTATAACCCTACCGGTTTCAATATTTTCACCTCATCATCAGGGAGTACAAACAAGACTTGTTGAAGTGAAAACCTTGAAACCGGTAGGGTTACACCGTTACATAAAGTCGAATAAACAGTGTTTAATAAAACAAAATACAAAGTTTTTTTTATGTTGTATTGTATAGCACGTTCATTTTGTGCAGTACAACCAGGCAATTTTATTAAAATACTCTGTCAGTCAACCAAATTAATGTTAAAATATGTAACGTTGGCAGTCAACAGGAATCGAACTCGCAACAACCGAGTCGGAAGATTGGCGCTCTACGAACTAGAACGAGGAGATCGCCAATCGTCTAATGGTGAGAAGGTATATGGATGGGGAAGAGAAGGAAGTACTTTGTGATATATGATAATTTAATGATACTGGGTTCTCTCTGCCTACACGAACCAAAATAATACGGGATATAATTAATTTTGTCTTTTTATCTGTGAACATTTTTTTAAATACCTTTATTCAATTACTGAATAACATTAAACTGTTATACACGTGATCCATTTTAATTAAAATGTAAACAAAATTCCAAAACAACTTTTATTAACTCTAGTTGTGAGTGATTAATTTTGTCTGTTGGTTATGTACTATAAGCAAAACATATAAACTGCATTTATCAAAATTTGAACCGCTGTTATTCTGAAATAAAGTTTTTATAATATCAAAAAGTTTAATATTGTTGATCTAAATATTAGCTTAAAAGTTCATCCAAGGATGAGGAAACATATTTACTACATAATTATTAATTGTTACACCTATTTACGTTCTATTCTTGCACGCCATGCACCTTACAGGGGAGGCAAATATGATCGAGCGCCACACATTCCAGTTCTTACAGACATCCATCGCCTCTACCACATCCATAGCTCGTCTTACACAACCCCTTTTTTTCTCCATACTTTTCACCATACCCCCTTTTAATAGTTGACTAGCATGCTCCTTCCATGCAACTCTCGAATAATTTTTTTCCGTGCTTCCTTTTGTAAGCTATATAATATTTTGTAATTTGTTTTATCAAACACTGTTTATTGCACTTCATAAAACATCATAAGACTTCTCTTGTTTGTGCTCCTCTGATGATGAGGCGAAAGCCTTGAAACGGGTAGTGGTTTACCGTTACAAAAAGTGAAATAAATAGTGTTTCTTATTCTTCCTAGTGTCATGTCAGGTCCTCCCAAAGTTGAATATCACCTGAGAGTAGGCATCTTTGTCCCCGGCAGCCCGAAAAAGATCTCCAACGCTCCTTACACCAGTCCAATAACATATGTTGCGGAGCCAGGAGATATGCCTCTGCCAACACCTCTTCGACCCTCTATCTTGCCTTGGATGATCAGGTGCATTTATTTGTATTTTTCTCCTCTAAGTACATGACCCAAATAGGACACCTTTCGGATTTTAATATTAGTCAGCAACTGTCCATCAACTTTGGCTCTTTAAAAACCCTTGTGTTGCTGACCATATCCGTCCAGGGTATCCGTAGCATTCTCCGGTGCATCCACATTTCGACTACTTCCAGTCGATTTATACTACCAACTTTGAGGATCCATGATTCCACTCCATGTAATAATTCTGACCAAACGTAGCATTTGACTAACCGTTCTGCGATGATAATTTAAACTTGAAACTTCGACGGTTTCAAGTTTAAATTATCATCGCTTCGAATACGCTTCTCATTTAATTAATTTCTCAAACAGTGTTTGATAAAATAAATTACAACGTCTTCAAGCCTCCACAATGTTAATGCTTTAACTATAAATAATATATTTTTGGTCATCCATTCTTCATTCATCTCTATCACCGTTTTTAATTGAGACATTTCTAACTTTATTTATCAATATTTTAATAAATTTTCATTCATACTTTTTGTAAAATAGTACAAAACAATTGTTAAGTTAAAACAATACATGATCTAATTTAAATGCCTATATTCCGATTGCCGACATATTTTACTCCAATAGCGTGTGTTTCAAAATTGGAATACTCACATTACGTACAGTATAGCTTCTGCATGTATGTTTAATTTTATTTTCCCTTCACGGTCACAGCATGTTTTGTTTTATTTTTGGGGCCGCGGCATTAGGCAAATTATATAAAAGATATTGTATATGTATACCATTACCCCATAATCCGGACGGGATTAGCAGATATGATAAAACAAGGTTATTGATAACTCCGTAAAACGTATTTCCAATTATGATATATTAATTCAGATAAAAAATTTGATTAAAAATAACATAATACAAAACTCATTCGAAATCTGTTTACATAAAAAAAATACAAGGAAACCGAGGTTTTTTGTCTCACTGATTTTATGCGTTATATCAATAATTAACACAATTTACAATCACAGAAAATGTGTTACTAATAAGATTAACCCTTCCCTCCCTGTGATGTGTAAATAGTACACAGTACGCTTCTAAAAACTTTAATATCTCTATAAATATAATAAATATTGGGTTCAGATTTTAGGTATTGTTCCGTTATACATTTACGCGTTGAATGAAACAATAATATTAATAATAATTAGCACTTATCGGCCACATCAGAGATATTTTGTGAAAATCGGGAATAAATTCACCAATACAACCAAACGTGTATCAGTGTGTGACGTAGGCATATTCATTCTAAAAAAAACACTATGGGTGACGAAACGACGCTATTCGCGTCTCACTCTAACTCTATTTCGGTATATGGGAACGCAAGAAATAGAATCTCACTTCACTCGTTTCTCTCGCTTCAGAAGCTCTCGGGCATCCGTTTAATGTGGTCTCTTCGCCCGTTTTGTGAACGCCGGCCGATGTTTTTTTCATGTTTTCAGCAATGAAATTTCAATTATTATCACTTTTGACTTTAAATTTAATGAATTTACTCGATTGGCCATGAATATTTTACCAATTTTAAATCGCTCATTTTTACGTGTGTGTTGATTTGTATTGAATACACGGCACCGGAACGCGCGGAATTTTTTAGCACAGTAAGGGAAAGGTTAATTCAGACAGTTGAATATTCAGATTTAAATGACATATTTTTTACTAAGTTGAAATCTAAATACACAAAAAAAATATGTGGAAATCGATATTTTTTGTATGACTGATTTTATGCCTTATAATATATTTTGCATATTGTTGACGACACTAAAAAAATTCAGGTATGTTAATACCTTCCTGATCACACCGCTTTCAGTGGAAGTGCTCCATCTCACGGGGCGTCCAAACTACCGGCCAACTTCTTAACCATGTTAGGGTCGCAAACTTGATCGGCGGAAGGCGCACACCCCGCACCCCATCTAAACAGAAAAACTCGGCCAACTGTCTCTTCAAGGAATCCGTGTAACATACTAACTCAAACAAACACGCGTTAACTTTTTCACACATATATTTGTATACATATGTCTGATCTAACCAACTTTGTTCCTGTTATGATAAACATGTTTGACATAACCAAGGGCATATTGAAAAAACTGAGAAAGTTAAAAAAAATTGGTTAGTTTATTCTTGGAATATTATAAAGTCTTAAAACAGATTCCAAAAAAATAACACCTGACCTTTTCTTCGCTGTTTACTTTGAATAGAATTTTTAAACCCTTCCCTTACGGTGATAAAAATAATACGCGTGCTCCAGTGTTGGGTAGTGAGTACGCAATAAAAAAATAGCGATTTTGAATCGGAAAAAAGAGAACATTCATAGATAATCCCCTTAATTAATTATAATTGAAGTTAAAAATTATAATAATTGAGATTTATTTGCTGAAAACATTAAAAAACCATCTGAAAACATTAAAAAACGCTCACGGAACGGGCGTACGTCTAACCTATTTGCAAGCCTAAAGGCTACTAGTGGCGCGGAACGTCAGTCGCATACCCCGGCGCTTACGCCTTTGCTTGCGACGTTGAGACAATTCAACTCCTCGCAATTCAGTCTAGTATGCAAGAGTGAGATGCAAATATAGTGTCGCGCTTCCCGCATACTATTCACCTATCGTCAAGACGAGGCACTCGCAGCGTTTAAATGCGAATTTGTTTCCGATATTCACGAAATACTTACGATGTAGTCGATAAATTCTGATTATTATTGATATTATTTTTTAAATCAATGCGTAAATATATTATGGAGGAATACCTAAAATCTTAACCTTGTATTTATTATATTTATAGAGATATTGATGGTTATTAGAAGCAACGTGTAGAAGATACCCAACACAGGGAAGGAAAGGTTAACAGTGAGCTGCTAGAATTATTTAGCGTGCCCTAACTTAAAAAAAATCATTATTAACTGTTGTCTAAAAATGAGCCTATTACCTATTTCCAACAAAAATATATCTAGAACAACGCTTTGTTTTGTTTTAGCATGGATACATAAATTATCATCATCTGTTGCCTGACTAGTCCACATACAGTAATAGCTGAAAGGACCAAGGTCTGAGTGAATGTGATGGAATACAAGTAGCCTGAACGAGTAGGCATTTAGAGTCCACGCGCCGCAAAGAAAGAATAGTGTAGAAGGGTAACCATGATTTTTTATTTATTGTGTATTCAGATTATTTAGTTTTTCTTTTATTTATTATTCATTTAAAAACACAGAAATAGATTTTTTTTGTTTAGACCAAGTATTTGTTCATTGATACAGAAAAAAAAAGTTTGAAAGAAACAAGAAGTTTCATTTATTTCTAGCAAACCTTATATTTTATTTACAAATACACAATGGAAAACTTTAAAGAAAGATAAATATTAATTTGTTTTTTTTTAGAAACGTATTGGTTCAGAAACTTTGTATAGAAATTTTAATAAACATAAAACTACTTAAAAATACAAAAAGAACTTAATTTATTATACACAAATAAATTTTGAAAATAAACAGCCTCATTTTATTTCACAAATAAAATTATTCACAGTCTGATGATGAATCAATATCACTTGCTTCACATAAACTTATCATGAAATTGTGGTTTTCACTTATATGGTCAAACATGATTTCTCTTTGCCAATATTCCGACTCTATGTCTTTCACGTGGCTACATATACTGCTCCACTCTTCAGAGTTTATGAAATAAAAATTTTCTATCACTAACTAATTGATCCATTGTATTCCATGTAAACTGTACATTTCTAGAACCAACATACCCTTCGATAATGGTGACAATATTTTTTTGACATTATGACACATTAATACTAGAAACTGACCAATCAGCACACAGGAATTGACTAACACAATCACGCGCTCTGTGTACCTACGCTATAGTACAATACAGTCACAAATTCTTTTCTTTCGCCGCATGCACTCTACTTGCTAAATTTTAATAACTTGTGTCTAGTTATGAGAATTATGTGGGTGTTAACTATTTCTAAGAAATTGGGTATTAAGAATATTAAAAATAAATGAAATGTATGAAATTATTATTAACTTTGTTCATAGTTATAATATTATATATAAATTATATAAGTTTACATTAAAGTATATAGGTAAAAGCTTTTAAAAAATGTTTGTACTATACACAACATTATTCTGAATCGACTAATTTATTATTGCCGCCCTTAATTAAAAAAACAGTGTGGCGACCGTATGCGCGGTCACTGAACCCACGAGGCGACCTTTGCTCACCCGGTCATCAAACTCGCATGCTTCACAATGCGAGACAATCAATGGACAAAGTCCACGCGTCGGTCATTCAACTCACTACCAGTGAAGACCGCATTCCATGAGGAAAGGAGAGGGCAACACATCTTTCGCGCTGTCTCCCAAAACAAAAATAAACGTATTGTAAGCTCAGAGACGAGACAGCGATATATCTCGTGCGCATTCCCGCACACATTCAAAAAACATTATAAATACCGACGTTTGTCAATAAAATTCCTCTTTACACATTCCGATTTCGACAAGTTTTTATTTATCAACAATCATCCTCATCATCTCTCCTTTAAGGAACATACGTTCCTAAAACAGTTAATTGTGAAAATAAAATTAAATAGAACATTTTTTTCCAAAAATCGGTTAAATACTTAAAGGAGTGGAATTAATGCTGTAAGAACGCATACACTAAGTCAAATACATGGGATGACAATTGTTGATATAATACGGAATAAAATATACTATTGTAAAAAGACAAATTATAGTAGAGGGCAAAAGTAGAGTTTAGAGGGCAAACTCTCCTCAAAGTGAAATTGTAAACTTAAGGCTGATATGTTGAGTAATATGAAGAAGACCATTCTGAGATGGTTTGGGCATGAAGGACAAATGAAGGAAGAAGGACTAACAACTCAAATATTTCGTGCAAATTTGAGTGGAAGGCGTGAAAGAGGAAGATCAAAGAAAGTATTTGAAAGAAGGAAACGTAGAAATTGTATAAGAAGGTGTATGAATATTGAATCGTGCTTTGTCCTTTCTGTTTTCCCCAGCAGGAAAATGGTGTGATGATATCTATGTTATTCATTATTAGTATTCCGGTTTTGAATTTACTTTAAAAAATCATTTCATCACAATTTACTTAATGACGTTTTTAAGCTGCATTTTATAAATTCAAACTCAAAGTATTTTTGTGATAACATATCTAACAAAATACCTCTTAAACCTTATTTGCTTTATTTGTTATTATCAACAACAAAATATTATTATTTTATCTTCTTATATTATAAATACCTTAATATGACATATGTCGGAAGATTTTATCGTCTATTTTTCACTACTCAATGATATATTTCAAAATTGTTGGCTTGTTGAGTTTGCTTAAATTATTTAACAACAATTCGAAAGCATAACAGTGGTCTTCCTCAAAGCTTAACTTCAAAACGTCAGCTATTGATAAAAATTCAGAAAACATTTAAAACCCAAATTAGATTATTTTTGCGATGCGCAGAACAGGTACACCATCAGCATTTTCGATCACAACATGCACTTATTTGAAATCAAGAAAATTTTTCACCGAAATTCATCAATGTTTATGCAAGGAGGTAAAATGTTTTGTCAGCCTCCAGAATCTAACATTAAGCTTTCTGAGTACGAAAGCCACAGCTTCTGGCGGCAGCCACAACTTAAAGAGCTTCAAGACCGCAGCCCCTCGGCGGAGCGCAGAGAGCTGAAACAGCGATACGATTATCTTTCAGAAGGTAAATATTATAACTTACAATTATAAATATTCTTAAACCTCATTTTATGGATTCATAAACCAAATATAAACTTTTCTATACCTAAAACAATGTTTATTTGGTCTTGTTGGTTTTATATTTTACACTTTTGTATTACATTTTATTACATACAGAACAACTTGGAGAGCTTATTTACACGTTGAGATTTCTTCCAATCAATGAGAAAATTGTTATAAGGGTCTTAAGTTTAAACCAAACTGCAACCTTTTCTATAATCTGTTACCAATGGGAATCGTAAACCCTAATATTAATAATATTAATAAAAATTATAACTTAAATAATGCCATTTAGAGACCAAATTATCTTCAAGTTTGAAATTTTTGCTGCCCAGAAGATCAGCGTGTTTGTTTCATATTTTAGGAATACAACATTTTCAAGTTAAGTGAGTTTAAATATACCATTTAATTTATAACAGAGAAGCGGAGCGAGGGCGTTTTGCGAGTAAGATTCGTACTTTATTGCAAATACAATCTGGCGGGCGTATTGCCAGGCGGCAATCTCTTCCAGCCAACCAGATAAAAGTAAATGAAGCAAGTCACGTGGTCGCATAAATCATTTAAAAATGCCCGTCTTTGTGGGGTTTGTGAGCATAGAAACACGTTTTTTTACTGACTAGAAATTAAGAGTTTTTTCAGTCGCTTCTTAAAGCATGCCAAGGACGGAGTAAGTCTTATATTGGTTTGTAACTGATTCCAGAGTCTCACTGCATGAACAGTAAAGGACGATGTAAAAGAAGAGAAGCGGTGAACTGGAAAGGCCAATAGACAATCTCTGTTTGTTATTAGCTACTTTTGTGGCCTGAAACATATTTTTGCCGATTCGAGGGTTGCTGGTTGAACTCCATTGGTACCAATAAAAAAAACAATTTGATTTTCAATCAATAATAATAATACAATAAAAAAATATAGCACCGTTCAGACAGCAAACTTACCCCAAGGGCGCTATAACTCAAATCTCCTATTATTTACAGATTAAAAATGTTAAAAAATAAATATTTATCAATTAAAGATAGGAAAATAGTGGCTGTGAACAGGCAACAGAGATTATGTGTTATTTATTTGAACATTAAATTGTACTTATAGAAAAAAATGTTCTAAAAATGTGTGCGATATAAGAAGGATTTACTTTAAAAAAAACGTGTGATGGGTAAGTTGACAGGGATATTGAAAAAAACGTGTGATGGGTGAGTTGACAGGGATATTGAAAAAAACGTGTGATGGGTGAGTTGACAGGGATATTGAAAAAAAAACTTGTGATGGGTGAGTTGACAGGGATATTGAAAAAAACGTGTGATGGGTGAGTTGACAGGGATATTGAAAAAAACGTGTGATGGGTGAGTTGACAGGGATATTGAAAAAAAACGTGTGATGGGTGAGTTGACAGGGATATTGAAAAAAACGTGTGATGGGTGAGTTGACAGGGATATTGAAAAAAACGTGTGATGGGTGAGTTGACAGGGATATTGAAAAAAACGTGTGATGGGTGAGTTGACAGGGATATGGAAAAAAATGGTAGCAATGGGAACAAGGTACACTGAGCCCATAATACTATTTACAACAATCACACATTACCAACAGTTCAAAAATGACAGTTCATAATTGTGTGTTGGTGCTCACCTTGATGCGTGTAAGTGAAACTTGGACTCGGTAGAAGAAAGATAAGAGGAAGAATAAAAAGATTTAAGATGATTTGGACATGTGGAAAGAATGAACGGCGAAAAAAATACTGTGCAAATATATAAGTCAGAAGTGCAAGGAGTGCGTTGAAGAAGTAGACTGAGGAAAACTTGGGTGGACCTAATTGGCCAGATTTTGAAATAAGGTAAATTGATAATTATTCGTAATAGATGATTGTGCATGACGAGACGTTTGAATATGGTGCACGCGAAAATTGTGTGCTTGGATATACAAGTTTGGATATGTATTATTTCCGCCTAGCCCGCAAAGGATACGGCGTGATGATATATATGTTTCTAATTGTAGTTTTTTTATGCACTATGAATACATTTCGTTTTGTTCGGAAGCTTTAAGCATATTTTATGCATTAATGTTGACTGGCTAGCTTTTGCCTTTACATGTGCGATAAGATGCAAACGATGAACCACATTGTGAACGAATATCAAACGTACGTACTGCCTAAATGGCAAAGGAAACTGTGAATCCTTTGCAGGGAGTGGTGAAATAATGAAAGCATCTAACTATACCTAAATATTTTTATGTGATTTTATTTATTTTATACATTACAAGAAATACACATTATTTGCGAAAAAATAACAGGTAATTTAATTTGGACGCATAATTTTAATGGAATGGAACACTATCTGGAAAAAAGCAAGGTGAGTATATACAAGATCCCCGTCCGCCCCATAATGACATACAGCATAGAGTCCAGAGCCGACACTGTCAGAACCAAAAATCTCCTTCGAACCAGTGAAATGAAGGTACTCAGGAGTATCGCTGGCAAAACCCTTCGTGATAGAGTATGAAACACAGAAATCCGAAGGACGTGCGAAGTTGAAGATATTGTCAGATGAGGACGACAGAGAAGAAGGTTCTGGAACGAACACGTATCCAGAATGGCGGAACCAAGAGCCGTAAGAATGGCCAGGGACAGTATCCCCCAAGCAAGCAGACCTCCAGGACGACCTCCCAAAAGATGGAAAGACAGCTGGCTCACAAGAGGCAAACAATGATGCAGGATCATAACAAGCCAACAGGCCTAAAATAAGAAGAAGAATTTTAATGGATCTGGTTTCGTTGCTTTTCAAATGTCCCTAGCAAACAAGGCTTTTGCCTGTATCTAACTGAGGACATAATAGGTAGCCCCATACGAATAGAGAATTGCTTTCATCTCTAGTCGACTTCCTGGTATGTTATATGGCATTTCTGCTCTTATACAATATTTAACAGGTATCTATTCAGATTTCTCACCCATAATACAGCCATATATTAGTCCGATGGGGGTTTTCCTTGCTGAAACAAATAAATTGGATACTTCTTCACGATTCGACCAAAAGTCTGAAATATTTCTAATGAAATAATAAAATAATAAATAAAATTCCATCTATACAAGGCGTATACACTGCAACCGTGATTACACCTAGTACGATTCTATACAAGGCGTATATACCGCAACCGTTAGTATAATACATTTCTATAGAAGGCGTATACACTGCAACCGTGATTACATCTAGTACCATTCAGGATACACCAGAATTTGGTTGAATTCTCAAGTAATTATTTACTTGTTAGGAATATTGTTACACTTTCACTAAACCTTTTATTGGTACATACTGTGACAAGAATTAAGCAATATCTTTGAATAAAAAGAAGCCTTTATTCTACAACACAAACTACTCAGTGAGTCTACATGAAATAGTTTAAGTAATTTTCGTACATTGAAAAATATTGTTAAATATCATAAACCTAGAACAGTTTTACTCTTTTAATAAAATTGAATTCAAATCTTGAGAAAGAGCGCTATAAATAAGAGCCTTCTCTCAAAATTCACTGTCTTCATTATCATTTTATATTATTATTCAGCTTTTTGTATATAAAATAAGTGACTTGGGCGGAAAAATTGCTCTTAATCTCGTATAACTATAAATACAAAATATTAAATAAAAGACCTTTTCATACTTATGTTCTTTTCAACAAATGAATATTCTCTTAACTATTATAAAACCTCGCTCCCATTTGAAAGTCAGCTCAGGGTAGGTGGTAGCAGGCGGGAGTCGTTAATTCTCCTCAAGAGTATTTATTCGATTTCATTACCGGTTAATTGGCATTTAACATGCGAGAGACGCCTCGACCTGGATGCCCGCACCCTCGAAGAAGCAATATCCTCCTCTTGATTGCGCTGTGGCTGGTGTAAATAACCCTAACTTCTTGTTTCTCCTCGAGAGCCCCTTTCAATATCGGCTTTGGCCATCTTATAAACAATCTTATTTATTCTCAAGTATACTGATGTGACGTGTTTCATTATTATGAATTTTTAAGAAGAAAAAAAAATAAAATCATTATTCATCTCACAATAATAGGATTCCCATCATATTCAAGTATTATTTAAAATATATCTTTAATTTATATTTTTGTTGCATTACACAGTTAAAAATATGGTTTGTATACTTAAGCTAAGCATAAAAGATTTTTTAACTCCACTCTATACATCACAATTTATTTAAAAAAAATATTGTATAAGAAAATAAAATATATCTTAGTTAAAACTGTTTAATAGATGTTTGTGTGATTCGATATTTTTTATAGAGAAAAAAAAAACTACTTTAAGGTGCCCACTCAAATAGTAAAAGTTAAAGTTGTTCAGTGAAGTCTTAGAAACATGGGTTTGCCTTAAGGGCAATCCTTTAATCCTTGTTTCAGGAGCCGCACTCGTGTTACTGTAAAACCCCTCTTCCCCAGCGAGGCTCGATAAATACACGAAAACATATAAAAGCAATACTCCCCATCAGCTCACACTTTCAGACATATCATTTTCTCCGAATCTTCCGATTAGTTTTTTACGGTTTTTTTCTGTAAACATGAAATGAACCTTTTATTTTTTCGTGGAAGGTAAGTTTTTTTTCAGAATCATTGTACAGCCTTTGGATAATTGCACACTTATAGAGGGATTCGTTTGGAACTATATATGGCCCATTAGTCAAGTTCCAGTTTCAGAAGCTTATATTTTTTAGCTTGATTAATTTATTTCAAATTATTTGAAAGGTATTGTTAAGTTTTATTATGGAGGGGTAGAAATATATTTTGCAAATCAAGGGTTAATTATTCGAACTAAATGCGTGTATCAATCTTATTTTACTGGTTGAGGTATTTTGACGACTAGGAGATTTATTCCACACTTTCTACAGAAGGGATGAGTTGTATTTTAGACTGGGCGCATTAATAGAATGTTCAAAGGTAAAAAATAATGTCATTGATGAGTAAAGCCACTTCAACCAAACGATGTTCAGTTTAGCTCGAAATATATTAAACAGCACAGCGATGAATTTTCATAAGCGGTTTCCTCTCGTTTCCATAAAAAAATAACATGATAAAATTATTTGATGCCATGACATTTACAGCACCACTGGGAAGCGCAAGAATGCAACGTTTGAGCCATACTACTCGTACAGTACCCGGCGGTAAGTAATACACATCGGGCTAAGAAAGAGACTGTCGGCCATAATCGGCAAGCTTCGGCTTTGTAGAGCGTCGTATATGTCATTCATACACGTGTTCCATCACGTTGTTACATACCGGATTGTTAGCGCATCGTGCGACAGAGACGACGCTCTACAAAGCCATGTTTATTACTTACCGCCGGTACTGACGGTTAGTAATAAACATGGCTTTGAAGCTTCTTTTTTTCCATATATGTTGAAATGTAATTTAATAAATATAATTTTTTTCAATAAACTTGTATTTGCTTTGTACGTATACATATTAAAATGCGATTTATTTTTAATTTAAGGCAATCCACCTTCTCTTGGACGATTTACGTTATTGTTATTTAAGTCAAAAATGATATTGTAAGAGTCTATACAACACATTCAATTTGTACAAAAATATAACATTTCTTGGACGATTTCAAGTTACAACTGATTGAATTGGCAATTGATATATGTGTGGCGAAGTTCTTAGAAAAAATGTAACGCATTCCAAGGACAGACGTGGCAAATAAATGTAACTAAATGAACTGAACCTGTCATATAATAGAAAAAAGTAACACGTTTCAAGGGCAGACGAGGCAAATAAATGGAATTAAATGAACTTAACCTGTCACATAAACGTCAGCCAAAAAACACACGATCTCTATTTTCATAATCCAGAGCACTTTCGTGGCGTGGATTTTTTACAATGTCCATTCTTGTAAAAGTGACTAACTACCACGCAGTGACCCATCTACTAGCGACAAAAAAGAATACTTCTATCTTGTTCCATTTATATAATACCGAACTTCGGTTTCACAAGATTTATTGTTGGATTACCTTATGTCCGGAGGCGTTATATTAAGGTACACTTGTAATACCCCAACAGAGTTATGATATTTGTTAAAAATTAAAATTTCTACTAGCTCCAATACAAACAATGAAAAATTTTAAGTATTTAGACGTAATTTTAGTGTCATGCTCTTAAGGAGGTATTCTACTCTAGAGGCGTGAATTTCGGGCGTTTTTTTCAGAATAAATTAAAAAAAATATCCTGAAAGTTTTTTTACAGTACGTTTATTGATAATTTGAGAATGAACAAAAAAAAATTTGAAAAAAAATTTTTAATTCAAGATGTTATCAGCTATTATGATATATCTTGTCATAAAAAACGGAGGCGTGAGCTGGTTGACATGATTAGAACTCTTTTGTTAATTTGAAACAATAATTATACAAAGTTTCTTGATAAAAAATAATGTCGTTATAGTTGGTACCAAAGAAAAAAAATTCAATATTTTTACCCTTTTTTACACATTTTTTTATTTTTTTAAAAAAGTAAAAAAAAAAGAATTATTTTCCAAAGAAGGAATGATAGAGAAACATTTATCAAAGTTTCATACCAAATTTAAAGGCAATCGGTTGGATACTTCGTAAATATTAAGAATTTTAATACTTCTTTTTCAGAACACATTCTTTAAAGTCTAAACTTTAAGAATATGCAAAAAAAAAAACGATTTTTTCAAATTTCTCAAGTTGAATACCTCTTTGAGTTATTTTATGACTGTTTTTACTTTCAGGACCTTCTTGATTTTAATTTTTTGTTTCATAAGTGTTCAATAATATCATATTTCTTGCGACAGTTAGCGGGACATTTGTAAAAAATATGAACTTTTTAGACGTGCAAGTTGACTGAGACTTTATATGACACCGAGGAAAATAATATACGCAACTAATTGGCTATAATTTACAAAAAATATTTAAAATGGCAAAATAGTTATTCATTAAAAAGATAAACGGCAGTTTAATGTTATTTACATGCAGAATGAATGATGAATAAAATACTTACAATACATATAGACAGTGCAAATGTGAGTGGATACGTGGTAAACGATGACTTAAGAAAGTATGGTTGGATCATCTTTATGATATTTTGTAAGAAGGAAATAAAGAAATAAGATCAGAAAGTTTGCAAATCTCTCATATTTGCCTACCTCAACAGGAAAACGGTGATGATCAATAAGTATTGTATCTTATACATCTCTTGTTTTTTGAATCGCGCACACATGAACCTGTATATAAAATAAACACCCAATATGACGTTAAACACCCTTGCTTTATGCCTTTAGTAATTTTAAGCCACTCAGTAATTTATCAGCGTACCCTTAAACATGCACTACTATCTTCGTATAATGAGATTTATTATTAATTAATTTATTATTCACATCAAAATCTTTCAATATTTTCTACAATTTTACTCTTTCCAAGGATCATACAGTTTCACATTTAAAATTCATTCAATTTAAACGTAATAAGTTTTCTATTTTTATTCATCTTTACAATTTGTTCTTTTCAATGTGATACGAAATCGAAAGTCATGTTTTCTTATACGTCGCCCACTTCATCTCCGGCTAATCCCTGCCTAATAAATATAAAGGCGAGGACAGTCCACACCTCGCTGCGACGATTCCTGATTCTAATATATCTTCAGCCAAGCCGTGATGTATCCATATTTATTTTTCAGGATAAACTGAAGAAAATGAATCTAAGTGCTTGGTTTTCTTTTAGAATGAGTATATCCTATATCACGTAACACTTATAAATACATATCCATGGTTTTAGTAGTGCGAGAAAATAATTATTTACATATTATTTTTCATGGTCATCAAGGATCTCACGGAAATGGTGTCTGACTACATTGATGCCTCTCCTAAGCTCTGATGTCAAGCTGTGCAATTAACCGAGTTTAATTAAACTTAATTGAATTGAAACATCTCGTGTGACTTTTAATAAAATGAGAAACGTATTGTTCGATGATAATCTAAACTTGAAACATCGACAACGGTTAGTAAAATCGAAGAGGTGTTGGCGGGAAGTAAATCTCCTGGCTCCACAATATACATGATTGGACTGGTATGGGGGCGTTGGGGATCTTTTTCGGGCTGCGTGGACAAATATGCTTAATCTCAGGTGATAGTCAACTTTTGGTGGACCTGATAGGAAGAAGAGTTAAACTTATTTTAAGTTAAGAGTTAAACTTATTTTAAGTACTAGGAAGAAGAAGAATTAAACTTATTTCATTTTCTCTCTTTGCGTCGCATTGAATCTAACGTTGTGTGTGTATGGTTGTATAAACTTGTATGTATATTTTTAACAACTGTTATATGTATTTATTGAGTATATATTTAATTTGATTAATCTCTTATTTATTAAATTTTGGTATAGTAACTTACGTGTACAAGAGTGTGGGCTGAAAACATTTGGTGTCCTCGCGGCTGAGCTCGCTCTATATTGTTGTGGATTTATCTCGACTGAGAGGACATTATCATATAACTTCTGACCTTTTAATAGCTTTTCTCTTAAACATGTTTTTAATTATATGTGAATTTAAAATATATATAAGCATACGAGAACTATGTTGCTATTAGTAAACCTATAATTATTTGTTTATTTAATACTAACACGTTTTATAAAGCGTTCTACCGTGTTGCTAAAGCTATCCATGGAGATATGCACTCAGAATAACTTTGTTAGCTTTCAAAAGAAAATAAAAAATAAATCATGTATTCATGTTCTCCAGTTAATCTACTCGTGTCTCTTTAAATGCAGTACCTATGAAAAGGCAGGAAAGATAATCATTTCATGGTAGTC